>CM067361.1:43333866-43351366 GCA_034401795.1 Chaetoderma sp. LZ-2023a
GCATGACACGTGTGTTATTGCGTCATGTTGGCATCACACCATTATATAACGTTAACGGCGCCGACGCCCACGCTGCGCTGTAAAGGGTCGGTCCACATTACATGGTAGCAGAGCGTGGTTGTGTTAGATTTGCAAATGTTTTTTACCATACAATTGTTGTGTTTAATTTGAAAATGTTTTTATTGTGTGGTTGTTTATTCAGTCTTAGAACATGAGTATGTGTGTCAGGAAAGTCTGTTAGTGTTTGGTCAATTAGTAAAATATGTTTCAGTGTGGATAGTAGTATGGAATAAGTTTTTTAGAAAAGAGTGACATCAGTAAGTTGTTTTGTTAGGAAACATTAGATTGCGGATTTCAAGTGTAAAAGTGTGTGTGCTTAGTATTAATGCAAGTGTTAGTTTGTTAGTTACATAAAACGTGAATAAACTTATTTCTATGTTCTTTTACTTACCCTGGTCAGTTTAATTGGTTGATTGTGGCTAAACTAATTTGATGTGTTCATATTCTGAGAAGTGCGGCTGTATCATAGATATAGCTTAGATGTGCTCAGAACAAGTCTGCTCTTGTACAGTCGGTCTTTTGTCAGTGACATTAACTGAAAAGTTATTCAAGGCAAATGCTTAGTTCAGTAAAGTTTAGAGGTAATATAATTTATTCAGAAGAAAGTAATGTTTAGTTTGATTAAGTAAAGTACTAATAAGCAGTGATAATTTCACAGTAATTAAAGCGGAATAATGTGTTAGTTGCGTACGGTGTGATGCCCGTAACCAGGTCGTATGAAGAAATAATGTCACAAGGTTTAGAAACTCGTGTTAAGACAATGGAACCGAAATTTAAGAATAATGTATTTGTAGACATGTCATATTTGCTGGTGATTATGATGATGATTGGGAAGAGTCGCTTTTCCAATACAATAGAATAGCCTGGTCACTGGAATGGAATGATGAAGAAAAGCACGGAAATTACGGTGTCTGCTAAAGGGCTATGCAGCAAAGGTGTGGGATTCCTTGAGCGATGCAGAGAAGAAAGACTTCAACTCTGTTGTTAGTGCATTCAACAAACGTTTTGCAGCTGAGATTGCATCATGTAAAGTTAAAGTACAGTTTTATGATATGTGACAAGGACAGAGTGAACTGGTTCATGTTTTTTGCCCAGCGTGTGTGTGAGCCTGGCAAACAAGCGTTTTCCAAACCTTCAGAGGATTTTTTGTGTGATCTTTTCATTTTTGGACTACATACACCATCAGGGAAATTAGTCGACTGGGAAATGCGAAAACAAAGGAAACACGCATTATCTGATGCTGAAGACATTGCGAAAGACATTGAAAAATGGGATCTGGATTATGTTACTGACGAGGAGCACTATCACTCAAAAGACAGATATGTTAAAGGTAGCCTTAAGAAAAATGTGAAACATACAGTATATGAAAATCATGAACATAATGCTGAAGCAGGTATTGACTTATTAGAAGCAAAGCTAAAGAGTATGGTGGTAACACAAGAGCAACGTTTTCAGAGACTTGAAAAACTTTTAAATGATGTAGTTCAAAATCAAGCTGCACCTCCACCACAATACAGAGCAATAGAACCATTCGCAGCATCACCATCAAACAGATTTCAAAGACCATCTCGACACCATGATGGTAGGCCAATATATTTTCGGTGCTCACGTGTTGGTCATACCCAGTATAATTGCTGCATGCCACAGAATGACCGCACACATATGCGTGGAGCCATGTCATCTACACAATGGAATGAAAGACATGGATATGAAGGAGGCAAAATGCAAGATTCGATACATAAGAGCCAAAATACTGTCCTGACAAGAATGAATGAACAAAAGAGTAATATCCATACATCAGATTTCAGTGCCACTCATGATGATTATGTGACTACCCTTGAACACCAGTTAGAAGCAGAGAAAGAGAAAGTCAATGAATACTGGAGACAATTTGAAGTAACAGAAGCCATAAATAAGAACTTAGTAGCGACAATAGAGCAAAATGAACCACACTCCAACAGATTTTCCCATGCTGTCATCGATGGGAAGATAGAAGACCCTCCAGTAAATATGCTTGTGGACACAGGTGCATCAGTTACCTTAGTCAGTGAACAGTTTGCTAAGAATTTACCAGAGGCTGACAAGACACGCTTTGATCAGTCACATATCAAAGGAATTTCCACTGTTCGTGGAATTACTGGTACAGTAATGCCAGTATCCGGAAAGATAAGCCTGCTTTTTGACATTGGAGGACGATTCATATGTCGCACAGCAATAATAATCAAACACTGTCCCTATGATGCCATCTTAGGTAATGATATTCTATACCCACTCGGTGCAGTTGTTGACTATCAGAAGCATGAGCTTCGGCTAAAAATACGTGGACATGATGTTTCTGTGCCATTAAAAGATATGAACTTTGCTGCTGGTCAACAACACCAACATATGTGTAATGTTCTCCTGGTTACGGACACATGCATTAAGTCATGGACTGAAGCAGATGTAGAATGCTGTGTAAGGAACTGGCCAAGCAATAAAGATGGAATATTTGATTCAAAGAACTTGAGTAGTGTGGAGTCTATGGATGAATTGTTATTAGGAAGTATCTATGACAATCAAATGGAGTCTGGTATAATCGTGCAGCCTGAGAAAGGGAAATTACAAATTAGATTTCGGAATTGTACAGACGATCCTGTTATGCTGCAGCAAGGAAACTTAATGGGAACATTACAAACTCTCAATCATGCATATATTTTAATTCCTGCATCTTGCCAAACAAATGACATTACCGTCCCCCCCCCCCCCCCCCCCACCATGTGCCGCTAGCAGTACTGGATTACACGAACAGTTTAAAACCATAATACTGGACAGTGTGTCTTGAGAAAATGATAAAATTTCAGCTCGGAAAGTATTAGAAAGGAACGGTGATGTGTTAGCAGAAAATGAATTTGACCTGGGACGTACGACCTTGGTCAAACATCAGATACAAACTAACAATTCACCACCTATTAGACAGAAAGCGCGGTGCCTGCCATTTAAATATCGCAAATCAGTGGAAGACAAATAGCTGGACATGTTAAGTCATGGATTAATTCGCGAAGCACACTCTCCTTACACCAATTGTGGTTGTTAAGAAGAAAGACTCCATATGCCTGTGTATCGATTACAGGAAATTGAACAGCCAGGTTAAAAAGGACGCATATCCTTTACCGAGAATTGAAGAAACACTTGAATCGCTAGGAAATGCTCGTGTCTTCAGTAGTTTAGATTGTTTGAGTGGCTACTGGCAGATAGAAGCTGAAGACAGTGACAAAGAAAAGACAGCATTCACTAGCCATATTGGATTATTTGAATTTGTTGTTATTGTCACGATTTATTCCGAACAGTGTTCTTATTTGTGTTATTTATTTTATCGATTAACTGAGGTGATTAATTATAGCATGCCAGCCTTAAGCTTTGTGTGTTTATTTGTTTTGTTATGCAATTCTTCATACCGGCGATCACATTGATTACTTGCCTTCCACATTTCAGGTAGCGTATTCCTTTAGTATGCTAATTATGTTGTGTTTTATCTATAGGACTTGCAGTCTAATGCACGTCTTTGACATAAGTTTTGCCCGTAGACGTTCTAGCGGGTACCTGTCATCTGTTCGTGCATCGTGCGTCAGGTATTTTCCTTTCTGGTTTTCCTTATATATAGGTGACAATTATAGCTTTATATATCATCGGAACTTGATAGCTTTCCTGATCCTGGGTGGTCGTAAACCCATTTGTCGTTAGCCGCCGTTGCTGTATGATAGCAAATTGTCGAAGACCACCAATTTGGGTGGCATGATTATTCACGTTAAGTAGAAGTAATGAGTCACACCTCAGTCTTAGTACACGGATGAAGACGTAGGTGAATTGATGCCTTCGCTGTGTCCGTGCTTTCATCTCATCGCCTATAGAACCACCAGCCACTTTTGGAGTATTGAACTTGCCCAGGATGGCCAATTGAACAGCGATAACACAATTATCTGTTGTATTATCTTCGTATGCCATCCTGTTATCGTCTAGCTGTCATAACCGGTCACTGTGTTGGCATTTCACTGACATCGCCTTGCTGCCATTGAACTATCGCGCATCGACATCGCCTCTTCGTCACATCGTCGTGTCGTCGCATTATCGTGATCGTCTAGCTCTTCCTCAGCTCAAGGAGACCACCACATCATGAAGACATTTACCATTTCATACATATTTCTGTGTCGTTCTGTCCACATCCACATCCACACGCACGCACGTATCATTATTGTAATATATTATGAATAATACACTCTGTTAAGCATTTCTCATCTAATTGTCATCAGTGTCGTAAATTGAAGGTATCCAGTGGCAACCCCGTTAAATTTTGGATTGAATTACTCCATCTCTGTAATATCGTCCCGGTAGTGGTTTGAGGGGGACTTCTTCCCCTTTTTGTCTATTAAACGTGCTTGTGAAAAACAGGGACGTTTTAATATGACAAGTGTGGGGGGGGGGGGGCCTCGTCCGGGAGCTGCCACGCTTTGCCTTCAAATAAACACACTTCTATCAATATTCATCGTCACGTAACTAAATCACGTCACTAAATGAAATCGCTTACCATGACATATTCCCGGGTATCGTAATATAGGTTGTTATGTTTCTAATTTGTAAAATGTCCTTGGTCTTGGCAGGTAGTTTTCATTTAAAAGTTCCTTTCGCAATGAACGAAATTCGAGTTAAGGTCATGTTAACCACTGTCTTGTAATACTATCCAAGTGTTTGTTAGACATAATTGCATATTTTCCTGTACTGTAGACATTCAAGGGTTACCAGAATGCAGGAATATGAAACAGAAAGCTTTATTTCATAATAATTTTCTCATTGTTAACCATAGAGGCTGGGGTGTGACACATAATTCATTTGGTCAAAATGGCAATTGGCCTCTGATGGTTAAACTGTTTTATTTCTTCAGCAATTGCTATCGATCGTCTCGTCATTATTGCGGGAGCGTTACTGCGTATTAACCATTTCAATGTTGTATTTCATTTACTAGTATTCTGAAACGACTGGCGCCCGTTTGGAAAACAGTTGCTGGAAGCTGCTGCTGTCGTAGACGTCATCAACTTCCGGTGACTATTTTGAAATGTGCGACAGTCTTTACATATATTGAATTTTGGTAAGCATATTTCCATCTAGTAGTAAAATGTTTCGTAATTAATGTGATGAGCAGCGCCGGCGATAGGCACGCGTGTTAGTGTAATATACATCTTTGATGTTTATATCAGCGGCGGCGAGTTGATTACCAGCACGTGTCTGGTCCGTAGTCGTCTGGTTTGTTTACATGCCTATTTCAGTTAGGACATTGAAATCGTTTTAACCCTTTATAACCATAGCGCTTAATATATTACCTTGCTTTACACTACTGATTTATATTTAATTGAATGTTGGTTTGAGTTAGAATAATGGCGGAGTTACGTAAATATATGCAAATCGGTAAGGAATTGGGCATGGAAGGCGCCGAACTGCGTCAGTTTGTAGAGGTGGAACGAATTCGTGCAGAAGAAAAATGTAAAGTCGAACAAGAAGCAGATAGAGATCGTCGCGCCGACGAACGCGAGTTACGCAAAGTGGATCTTGAAATTTTGGAAAAACGGAATAATTCTACTGAACCAAATAACTCTAGTAACAGTAATCCTTTTGTTCATAGACCAAAATTACCGATGTTTGATGAGTCAAAGGATCAAATGGATTCATTTCTAGAACGATTTGAGCTAATTTCATTAGCAGTGAAATTGTGTAATAGTAGTGAAAAGGCTGTGTACTTGAGTACCCTTTTACAGGGTAAGGCCCTGGATACATATACTAGACTACCCCCAGAGAAAGCTGTTGATTATGACGAATTAAAGTTGGCTTTACTTAAAACGTATCAGCTTACTGAAGAAGGATTTAGACGTAAATTCTTCTCTGCCAAACCCGCACCAGGTGAAGTCCCTTCACAGTTTGTATTTCGTCTTGAAAATCACTTCGATCGATGGGTAGAATTTGCCAAAATTGAAAAGGAATTCGAACCATTGCGGCAGTTACCCTTGGTGGAACAATATTTGAATAATGTCCCAAGAGAATTGTGTATTTTCATACGGGAACATAACCCTCGAACTATGAATGAAGTTGTCAAATATTCAGACCATTACATGGAAGCTAGAGGGTGGAGTCGTCTGTCAACTAATGAACGGAAAGGATTTCCTGATAAGAATCGTAATCAACCATCTCAACCATCTCAACCAACCTCCAATGAGCGGTTACACAGACCAACCAACCATGTGAATAGTAATCCACGAACATGTTACACGTGTGGTAAGATGGGACACGTTGCTCGTGATTGTAGATTTAGCCAGGGTCCTAGAGCGAAACCAAATTACACACACAATGGCGGCAATTCAAATAAGAGTGCTATTGCTTCCTGTATGGTTAAACATGATGATTCACATTTATGCTCCATACAAAAAGGTGTTGCATATTTAAAATGTGGTTGTTCTATGCCTATGGTAGGGAGTTTTCAACTTAATCAATATTTGCCAATTTCTTCTTTACCCATTGCCAAAGGTCACGTTAGTGACGTGGACGTATCTGTGATGAGAGACACTGGATGTAGCAGTGCGGTGGCAAAACGGTCGCTTGTGTCAGATGGTGATTTGACTGGTAAAGTACAACGTTATGTGATGATAGATCGAATAGTACGTTCTGCTCCTGTTGCTTGTATTAAGGTCACCACTCCATTCTTTGGTGGTACTGTTGAGGCTTTATGTTTGCAGACGTCATTATTGGAAATATCCCTGGTGCCACTATGGGAATGAACAATGTGGTTAGTGCGACAAAGCTGGTGGATGTTGTTGGGCCTAATTCAGATGTTGAAACGGAGCTGGTGAACAGTGTCATGCCCGACGTGAAGTCACAGTGTAGTATACGTCAAGAAGATGTAAATATTGAAATTGCAGATGTAAGTAATGTAAATAGTGATGATAAATTAATGAATGCTGTTGTTACACGGAGTCACGTTGCTAACTCTAGTAAACCTAGTAAAGCATTGAAAGTACCAGAAATAATAAATGTCAGTTTATCAACAGATGAACTCATCAAACAACAAATTAGGGATCTTAGCCTTAGGCATATACGTAGAAAGTGTATTCAGAAGGTTAGCAGAGATACTAAGTCGTCCCATGAACGTTTTGATCGCAGAAAGGGTGTGTTGTACCATTATTTTAGTACTAAACAAAATCCTGACCAGGAAACTAAGCAACTTATTTTACCCACAGGTTTATGCAGTAAGGTGCTAAACTTAGGTCATGACGTCATTATGTCTGGTCATCTCGGTGTTAGGAAAACACTAGATCGTATTCAACAGAATTTCTATTGGCCTGGAATTTCAGCTGATGTGTACAGATTTTGTAGATCTTGTGATCAGTGTCAAAAGACCATTCCTAAAGGTCGTATATCTAAAGTACCAGTCCAGCGTATGCCACTTATTGCAGTGCCATTCGAACGTGTTGATATCGATATTATTGGTCCAATCGAACCCAGAACTGATCGAGTGAACAAATTCATTTTGACAATGGTCGACTATGCAAGCCGATATCCTGAAGCCATTGCATTACCTTCCATTGAAACTGAGAGAGTTGCAGAAGCCTTGATGCAGATGTTTTCATGTACTGGTATTCCTCGACAGATTTTATCTGACAATGGTTCCAATTTTACTTCGGGTATGATGAAGGTGGTATGTAGGTTATTATCTATCGAACAACTTTTTACTACTCCATATCATGCAATGTGTAACGGCCTAGTCGAAAGGTGGAATGGCACACTGAAACAAATGTTGAAAAGAGTTTGCACAGAAAGTCCTAAAGACTGGGATAGGTATATTGAAGCTTTGTTGTTTTCCTACAGGGAGGTACAGCAAGCTAGCACTGGATTCTCACCATTCGAATTGGTGTACGGTCGAACTGTGCGTGGACCCCTGTCTGTCTTACAGGAATTATGGACGAAGGAAGGCCTCAGTGATGAGGTTAGGACCACCTACGAGTACGTCTTCAATCTACGCAATCGATTGGAACAAGTCGGTAAGATTGTTATGGATAATCTGCTCTGTGCACAAGACAAGTACAAGTTTCATTTTGATAAACGTGCTAAATCAAGAACCTTAACACCCGGTCAATCAGTTCTTGTACTTTTACCAACTAAAGCCAATAAACTTCTTATGCAGTGGCGAGGACCGTTTCAAGTTGTTAAGAAATCAGGAATTAATGATTATCATGTACAAATTGGGTCAAAAGTCAAGGTCTTGCATATCAATATGTTAAAATTATATGTCAAACGAGATGTACCCCTAGAAAGTAATATTATAGCAGCTTTGGATTGCCAAGTCGGTGAACCTGATGATTTTGACAATGATGCATTGCTAAAGGATTATCCGTGTGCTGATGAATCATATGAACATGTAAATATAAACCCTGATTTACAGCCTGATCAACTTAGTGAAATTCATGCGTTAATTTCTGAGTATTCTGAGATATTTTCAAGCAAGCCTGGTCTTACACATTTGGTAACTCATGACATCGAACTAACAGACTCTGCTCCTATGCATTTAAAACCATATCCTATTCTTCACACTCTGATTGATACTGTTAAAAAAGAAATTGTTGAAATGCAGAAGATGGGCATTATAGAGCCAGCTGTTACTCCATATCGGTTTCCACTCATCCTCGTAAAAAAGAAAGATGGCAGCTCACGCCCCGTGATTGACTTTAGAAAATTAAACAGAGTTACTTTGTTTGATGCAGAGCCAATGCCGAGTTCAGAAGCTATATACGCAGGAGTAAGGAAGTGTAAATATTTTTCCAAAGTGGATTTTTCAAAGGGAGATTGGCAAATCCCATTAACAGAAAGAGCTAAAGATTACGCAGCATTTTACAGTCCGTTTGGTTTGCACCGATTTGTCCGGATGCATTTTGGCTTGTTGAATGCTGGTAGTTCATATAATAGGATGATGCGAATATTGCTAGATGGCCTATCCGATGTAGATAGTTTTGTTGATGATGTTTTAGGTCACACAGATGATTGGAATAGCCACATACACATGCTACCTTGTCTATTCACACGTATCCGAGATGCAGGTCTAACTGGGAAACCTTCGAAATGTTACTTTGGTTATCCAGAACTAGAATGTGTAGGTCACAGGGTTGGGTCTGGTAAATTAGTAGCTCTTGAAGAAAAGGTTGAGCGTATCCGTGATGCAGAAAGACCCCGATCTAAGACTGAACTTCGTTCCTTTATTGGCCTAGCAGGATTCTATCAAAGATATGTACCAAATTATGCCAAGATTGCATCACCATTGACAGACTTACTTAAAAAGGGAAAACCAAACATGCTGGTTTGGGAAGATATTCATGACAATGCATTTCGGGAGCTGAAAGAAACCTTATGCCGGTCGCCTATTCTTCATCTTCCAGATTTTGAAAAGGAGTTTGTTTTACGCGTGGATGCATCTGACGTCGCAATTGGTGCAGTTTTGTTACACCAACATGATGAGTTACTATGTCCGATTGCTTATGCTAGCCGGAAACTATTAACCAGAGAAGCATCATTTTCAGTCATAGAGAAGGAGCGCTTGGCAATTATCTGGGCAGTAGACAAATTTATGATATACCTATACGGCCAATCATTTATTCTCCAGATGGACCACCAACCCTTGCAATTCTTGAACAAAGCTAAATTGGATAATCCTCAGATCATGCGGTGGGCGTTGTTTCTACAAAATTTATACTTCAAAGTTCAAGTTATTAAGGGAGTTGATAACATTGTTGCAGACTACTTAAGTAGGTCAGAAGTGAAATCATGATGTTATTAAGAAAGGTTTATTGTGATAAACGTTTTTGAAGTGTGAGTGTGTGTCACGATTTATTCTGAACAGTGTTCTTATTTGTGTTATTTATTTTATCGATTAACTGAGGTGATTAATTATAGCATGCCAGCCTTAAGCTTTGTGTGTTTATTTGTTTTGTTATGCAATTCTTCATACCAGCGATCACATTGATTACTTGCCTGTCACATTTCAGGTAGCGTATTCCTTTAGTATGCTAATTATGTTGTGTTTTATCTATAGGACTTGCAGTCTTATGCACGTCTTTCACTTAAGTTTTGCCCGTAGACGTTCTAGCGGGTACCTGTCATCTGTTCGTGCATCGTGCGTCAGGTATTTTCCTTTCTGGTTTTCCTTATATATAGGTGGCAATCATAGCTTTATATATCATCGGAACTTGATAGCTTTCCTGATCCTGGGTGGTCGTAAACCCATTTGTCGTTAGCTGCCATTGCTGTATGATAGCAAATTGTCGAAGACCACCGATTTGGGTGGCATGATTATTCACGTTAAGTAGAAGTAATGAGTCACACCTCAGTCTTAGTACACGGACGAAGACGTAGGTGAATTGATGCCTTCGCTGTATCCGTACTTTCATCTCATCGCCTATAGAACCACCAGCCACTTTTGGAGTATTGAACTTGCCTAGGATGGCCAATTGAACAGCGATAACACAATTATCTGCTGTATTATCTTCGTATGCCATCCTGTTATCGTCTAGCTGTCATAACCGGCCACTGTGTTGGCATTTCACTGACATCGCCTTGCTGCCATTGAACTATCGCGCATCGACATCACCTCATCGTCACATCATCGTGTCGTCGCATTATCATGATCGTCTAGCTCTTCCTCAGCTCAAGGAGACCACCACAGCATGAAGACATTTACCATTTCATATGAACTTGAGTATTTCTGTGTCGTTCTGTCCACATCCACATCCACACGCACGCACGTATCATTATTGTAATATATTATGAATAATACACTCGTAAATTGAAGGTATCCAGTGGCAACCCCGTTAAATTTTGGATTGAATTACTCCATCTCTGTATTATCGTCCCGGTAGTGGTTTGAGGGGGACTTCTTCACCTTTTTGTCTATTAAACGTGCTTGTGAAAAACAGGGACGTTTTAATATGACAGTTATGCCATTTGGATTATGCAATGGACCCGCTACCTACCAGCATTTAATGGAAACTGTATTACGTAGCTTAATTGGCAAAACCTGTATTGTATATGTGGATGATATTTTAGTTTACTCACGAACTGTGGAGGAACACTTGGAACATTTGGGAGAAATATTCCCATATCTGCGGAATACTAATATTAAGTTGAATACCCTGAAATGTAAGTTCCTTTGTGATGAACTTCCATTCCTGGGACATATAATTACTCGTGATGGAATAAAAGTTGGTGAATCCAAGGTGAGTGTCATAGCTAATTACGAGAGGCCAGAAGACATTGTTTCATGGCGTTGTTTTGTTGGCATGGCCAGATATTACCGCCGGTACATACAGGGGTTTGCAGCCATAGCAGCTCCCCATCATCATCTATTAAAGAAAGACATCCTCTTCGAGTGGAATATGAAATGTGAACTAGCATTTTCTAAGCTTAACGAATCCCTTACCTCTGCACCCGTTCTTGTCTATCTTGATTTCTCAAAGCAATTTGTGTTGTAGGGAGGTGTTAGGAGCTGTCTTGTCACAGGATGGACATGTCATATCATATGGCAGCAGAGCATTACATCCAAATGAAAGAAATTATGCAGTGACTGAACAGGAGGCACTAAAGGACAATTCCGGGATTGGTAAAAGTGTACTTTATTTGAAAGACTAGTAAATGACTAACATATTGGATCCTAAATAAAAACAATAGACAAATAATACGAGTAATTATACCATCATAAACATGGGATTATTTTATCTCCCAGGCGGCGCCATTTTCTTGCAACGAGAGCGAGATTTCACGAGATCCTGACATCATCCCCGCACCAACGATATCGTTGACGAGCACGAAGACTGAACAGTAAATATGTATATGCATGGAGGCCTAACATGTGCCAATTTGTAATCGTTAGGACATTGTCCAGTTAAGCTAGTAAGTTTTTCAAGTAATTCTAGTATCCACAGTCGGTGGGGAATCGTTAACCCCTAGACCACTGAAGCAGAGATTCCATTTTCTCTATCCTATCAGAATGTGTTCATTTTGGTAACAATGCTGTTGTAAGTCATTGCTGTGCACGACAGCAACACGTTTCAGCAACATTTTTCTTTCAAAATGTACCCTGACACTATCTATGTAAGTAGGCTATTACGCATTTTACACCATGCGATATGGGTTAAATGAAGTGGCACACGTGACACGTGCATATTGTCAAATTACTCAGCCGACTCAAGATACCGTTATAGCGTATGTCTCAGGCAGTGTAAATATATATTCCAAGAAATAATGGGTCAAAAGATACACTCTGCGGGAAAAACTAAGACAAGCTAAATTTCAAACAAAAATTTCAGGATGCGCTCTATCCATCATCCCATATCAGAATGAGTATTACAGCTACAATGACAGAATTTACTGTGCCAAATCTTTACAATGTTATCACATAACGGAAAAATGTCATCAAAATATCTTAATTATTGAAATTATTACAGCTTGCCGGGCAATATGAAAATTCCCAGATTTTATGTCAAAATGTCAATTCATTTGGTGATATCTCGGGAAATATTTACGTGAGCAAATTTATAATTGGTCAGGAAAATAGTCATTTACTTCAGCTTTAAGCACACTCCAATTTAATGACAACACGCAAAGATAGAGTCTGCGAGACAAAAAACATCTCATGTTGAATTTGACCAAAAAAAACAGGATAACATATTCTCAGATCGTATCTTAGATGAATTTTTTTATTATATATATTCCAGTCTTTTGAACCTCTTTGTCCGATATTAACATCCAGTATATCATATTAATCCCGAGGTCGGCACCTGTTTAGAGATCCTAGAATCATTAGAATCGCTTCAGCGGTTCGTTTGCTATTATCATGTACGTATACTTTCTTTAAAATATATACCCGCATCTATTGGCCGCTCTCCTCCAGTCATAGCAATAGTGGTGGTGCGGGGCTGACGTCGATAGATGCGATGAAATGGCAGTGCCCAGTTGCGCGAAAAGTTGTCAATTTTAGCGATTTTATCTGGCGATAGTTGGTTACGCTATTTCTATCTGGTTATTATTCTGGCGCAATTTCATTAAACATGTAATAATCTTTCAAATAAAGCACGCTTTTTATCATCCCGGAATTGTCATTTAAGTAATCGTTTGGGCAGTGAAACATTTTCGGCCGTATTTAATTGGAGGTAAATTCAAAATAGTTCCTGATCATCATGCTTTGAAATGGCTAATGACCAAGGATTTGAAAAATATGAGGCTGGAGCATTGGGTGTTACTCTTGCATGAATATGATTTTGACGTCGAATTTAGAAATGGGAAATCAAATGCCAATGCTGATTTCTTGAGTAGAATTACTGGCCAACAAGAGAATAGTGAATTAGATAAACTATCAAATGACTCTAGAGAGAAACTAGTTCGCATTGATCATGAGGTGTTTACGATTTCAAATGTGGTTCTACAATGGGAACAACAACGCGACCCAAACTTAGAATCAATATACAATTACAAGCGGTACAATATCCCACCTGAAAATGAAACTCAAGTTAAGGAGATATTTCGTGTTGATCATAATGGTGTATTAAGGCATTTATTTTATGAACACAATCGCAGCCATTGTAAAGTTGTCCGGAAGCAACTTGCTTTGCCAACTGGTACGCAGGCAGATGTCATGAACAGTTTTCATTGTAGGCCATATTCAGAAGGAGAGTTTGGATTTAGGAAAACTTATTTTGCTATCAGGCAATGGCATTATTGGTATGGAATGTACAGTGACATTAGCAAATTTGTTCAGCAATGTCGAGTCACGTAAATGTCCGCCAAAACACTTCCGAGCACCAATGACTGAATTTGATATGTCAAAAATTGAAAAACCATTTGACCTTCTAGAAGTGGACTCTCTTGGCCCTTTAACAAAAAGTCAGTCTGGTAATAAGTACATTGTCGTATTTACTGACTACCTAACTAGGTGTGTACGTATAGCTGCCGTTTCAGATATTATAGCTGAAACTACAGCCAAAGTTCTAATTAAACGTATTTATAATGATTTTGGTGCTCCATGGTGTCTGGCAGGGGAAGTAACTTTACAGCAGAACTGTTTATGTAGAATAATTGGAACAGATAAAATATATAGTACTTCATATCATCATCAAACTGTAGGTCAAGCTGAGCGATTCAATGCTGTAGTGTGTGATATGATGGCAATGTATGTAGACAGTAACAAGAGAAATTGGGACAATTTTGTGGAGAAAGTTGTAGGTGTCTATAACAGGTCTCTTAATGAAACAACTGGAATGATACCTGCCTTCTTGTTGTATGGATTTGACCCCCTCACATTTAAGGATGTTGAACTTCTTTCATCTGATAGGCAATTTACAGATTTGAATGACTATCGAGGACAATTAGTCTCGTCGGTCTTAGAAGCACGTAAGTTAGCAAAGGCGAACATTTCCGAAAATGCAGCTAAGCAAAAGCATTCGTATGATCGGAGAGTTTTGGAACAAGCTTATATTATAGGGGACAGAGTTTTATTGAAAGTAGAGCACATTCCAGTAGGAAAGATTAAGAAACTGTTACATCAATGGCATGGACCCTATCGTATTATAGAAATCGAAGGTGTGAATGTGAGAATTGAACTATGTGATTCCCGAAACCGGATTGAGAAACAACAATTTGTCCATGTTAACAGAGTAAAACCATTTTATGGTTGAGGTTGTTCCATAACTTACATTGCTATTTTATAATTCATATATCCACATATATCCATATAAACTCTCTATCACATTAATTTTGACATAACATATAACCACTTAATATTTACATTAATTATATTACCATTTGTAGATTGATAGTATTGGTTACATATTATGATATGAGTATGTGGTGAATAGTAACCTTGATGGTGATGACTGCAAGAAGTGAATGTAGAGTATGTAGTTGGGTTTTAGATACCCTCAGGTGAGGGTTCATCTTTTGTAGGGGAGGGATGTCACATGGGTTGAGTGTTGTTTGGATATTTGAGCTTCAGAGACCAGTCATTGCGATAAGCAGAAATCCCCTTAATCTATAACTTGTAATTACTCCGGAGAACTTTAATCAGTTGGTCATGGCACCTGCATGTGGGTCTATGCTGGTGCTCTGAACAACATCTGATAGCGTCATAATTAATGGCTGTATGAGGTTATAGGTCAGACCACTGCCTGTCATGCACATCGGATGGTTTGATATTAGCTATACAGGAGAACAGCACCTAGATGCGGGGGCCCAGTACTGTGAGATTTTGAGGAACGTGTTGTGTGAAATGGTGTTAGATTAATAAGATTAGTAAATGAGCAGAAGTTTAGAGAGTATATTAGAAGTTGCAGTGTGTATTTACGTGACTATATTATTCGTATATTAAGTAGTGTAGTTACTTTTCAATAAATTTGTAGTACAGTTTAATTGCGTCACGTTGGCAGCACACCATTATATAACGTTAACGGCGCCGATGCCCACGTTGCGCTGTAAAGGGTCGGTCCGCGTGATTTTCACTTACGAAGAACGGTGGGCGGGAGTGGGGCTACGGGAGCGGGGTGGGGGTGGGGTGCGAGCGAGTAGTCCACGTATATGTATGTACTCACGAGAGTGTATGCGTGGTGTGGTTATGCCTGTGCGCGTGTAAAATTCACCCGTTTCCAAGGTCAATGGGTCAACGAAACGAATACCAAATCGATATCTTGCTGATCGGCGACATCAACAACAAATTTAATCCTGTAGCAGATTTGAATACGTTATTAGTATCGATATCATTCAGGCTTATATAAAACATGTTGACAGAAACGACTCTCCAATCTCGGGCAATTCACGCTATCTTCCTGTATTGATATTTACCAAGAGATTTATGGTATTTACACGTCCATTGTATCCATTCTGTGGCTTGTAGTAATTAGGCTATCTGGGATTACGATGGACTGATTGTAGACGATTACAGATAAGCAATAGGTCAATTGTGTATACCCCGCCCCCACCCCACACCCCACCCACCAACACCCCACCCCCACCCACCACCCTAACACCACCACCAGCAACAACACCAACAGCAGCTACAACAGTTTGCATCTCGACCCCTTCTGGCGTGTGTGCGTTCGTGCAGCCGTGCCTACGTGTGTCGGCGTGTGCGTGCGGGCGTGCAAAGGAGATGAGGAGGGGAAAGGCGTATATCGGCGTGTGTGCGTAGTCGTACGTCTGTGCGTAGGCCTATTACATATGTGCGTCCGCGAGTTAGGAAACACATGACGAAAATGTCGTAATCTAAACTTCCACTTTAAAAATCCAATTTAGGTCATATATAGGTTTATCAATGTTGCTGTTTCGTACAATACGTATATAGCCATTAAACCGCGCAGATGTATTGATTGAAATACACCTAGTGCATGCCGTGATATGTTGTAAAACCTGCCTATTATCGTCTATAGCGGCCACTTCTAGGAGGAGCCACAGAACCTGGATACCAAAGTCATATAAGTTATTGATCGAAGTCAGTTGCCATAGCAGTTTGGAAATGACAATGGAGGGACTGGATCTGTCAATCAAGTAGTCCCTATCTGACGTCATAATAAAATACATCACAGGTTAGCTGACAAAACAATCCAAATGGCATAGGTCAGTTACGGTGCTGGCAGTCATGAAGGTGTCTTAATTGTACATCTTTGGTAAATTTACAATTTAATAAACATTGTATTCAATATTTTGAAAATAATTTGACTTGGTGCTCTTCTCAGAAGAGACAAAAAATTTAACGATGGTGATGGCGATAGTGCTGCTACTGTTGCCAGTGTCAGTAATGAATGGATCCGATCTGTTACTCAAGTATGCTCAAGTATATGACGCCATACTCATTTACGTCACATGTAGGCTGACATCACAATCAAAATGCCTAATAAATGACGTATCTAGCTCCGGCGTGAACATTGCAAAGTCAGTTATGTGTACGAATTGCATGTCTTGGATTTACTATTTAATAAACATTCTGTTCAATATTTTGAAACTAATCTGACTGGGATGCAATAACACCCAGTCACATTGGTTTCAAAATATGCAGCAGCTTACCTGTATAGCTACCTTGAAATTTCGATTCTGGGTATTCATGTTTTAATGTTTCAAATCGATATTTCAACGCGCATATTATAAATGTATTATAAAGGTGATTGTTCGGAATCGTAGAATACGCCTACATTAAACTGAGGCATATTATGTTCGCCAATAAACGCTATACCACATCTATCGGGTTTTAATAGATTTTATCAGACTTTACATCAAACATTAAAATAAACTCTGATTTGTGAATCGACAATTAAAGACACCTCATACCTATAATTACGTTATCTATGTGAATATTTATGTTTTTCTCTTTTTTAATGTCAACAATTTCTCACGAACT
>CM067361.1:43353866-43605250 GCA_034401795.1 Chaetoderma sp. LZ-2023a
TTTCTGCGACCTTTCCGGTTTTAGCTATGCCCCGCCCATCTATAGCTAAGCTCCACCCACACATCGCTCGTATTGGGATCGATCGATCTCTGAACACCCTGACTATCAATTACCAAAAAAATACACAGGTAAGCTGTTGAATATTTTGAAACTAATTTGACTGGGTGCTGTTGCTGCCTAAGGCAGCAACAGCGCCCAGTCAACTTGGTTTCAAAATATTCAACACCATGTTTATTAAATAGCAAAGAATTACAAAGATACACAATTTATACAGCCTGTCGGACCCTATGAGATTTCATGACGGTCTATATGGAACCCTTTGTGACTTAATGATTGTGACGTCATCATACACGTGCTGAGCAGATTATGACGTCATACGAGATCAGATGATGGATGGATACATACTCTGGAAAGGTGAATTACCACTCCAACAACAGCCCAGGATCCACATATTTAGGCGGATTCTGTATTGGTCGAGCAGTGTGTGTGCGTTCTCTCTGTTTCTTTGCTTTATGTTACAAATCATTCTAGGTTCATTTAAAAAGAACGCATTGAAACTCATTTTTAGTATTATGAAATGTAAAAGAGTTCACCTATATTGAAAGAATTTGATTAATTTGTTTTGCATTTGGCAGACTATCTTATTAACGCGTGAGCTAACCGGGCCCAGAGTCCCCAATGTTCAGGGGGAAACAGCCAAAAAATCCACTGGAAGCATAAAACAAACCCCCATCATTGTCGTCAAAATCTGTAATTTTTAGAGGATGTAGAAAGAAAATATTTGGAAAATTCAACTGTCATTTTTTAATTATTTATTATTAATAAATGACGACCCAAAATATTGTTTATTGTTTCCTCTTCCATTTCATGTATGTTTTAAGCAAAGTTAAACGGTCACTAATTTTGGTCGTTGCTTAAATTCTGACAAACATGTATTCATAAGAAGTTAATAATAGCCATCTCCTGGCAACTCTAAAGAGACAATGTTAATTAATTTCATGAGATGCTGTTACACTAACAACTGACAGAATCTCCCCTGATAATGCAGTGTACTGGGCTCATGCTGGGCGGATACCTGGCCGATACTAAAAGTATCGGCACGGTATCGGCCCATCATCAGTCCAGTAAGCGGCGTTATCCGGGCCCTTTGTCGAAAGTAGCATGAGAATGCAATTATGAGGCAGTGAAAAATAAAGTGAACGTAATATTCAAAATGACCACTCAAAATGTTTCCTTTAATATCTTCTGCGATTTTTATATGTATTTTGCAAATCAGTTGGATAATTATTTCATCAAAGGTGATTATTGTTAATATATTTCATGGAATTTTGTTTTTTAACTGATACCAGAAACTCCATTATTGAAAGTACCTGAAAATGCAGGTATGGGAAACTGAAAGATGAAATGGCATAGCAGTATTTGTGTTGGTGCCCACTACAAAGACACCAATATATCTGTTAGCCGCATTTAACCATAGCATCACTAGGTTCTGTACATTCACCATCAGATACTGATTTAATACCTTCACTACTGAGATCATCATCACCACCACCACCCCACCACCACCACTACCACACCATCATCACCACCACGACCACCACCATCACCACCATCATCATCACCACCATCACCACCACCACCACCACCACCACCACCACCACCACCACCACCATCACTACCACCACCATCATCATCACCACCACCACCACCACCACCATCACCACCACCACCATCATCATCATCATCACCACCACCATCACCACCTCTTCCGGTCTCGCCACTGTCCCCAGTCGAGTTTCCTCCCCTTCCACAGAGAGCAGCTACTGACCGACCTGGTCAAAAGACCAGATCGTCGACGCCGAGGTCCAAGCCACCACAACCTAAATTTACGCCCACACCTAAGCCCAAACCTACGCCTAGGGATACACCCAAAGAGCATATGTCTTTCTACAAGTTTCGGTTCGTGGTGCATAATAAGAATGAATGGCGCCTTCCTACTCTGAACAAGAAGATTCTGCTGATTGGGTCTTCAAATTTAGCTCGTATCAATCAGACACCTCATCCAGATATGCAGGTAGCAATCTATCCAGGTGCTAAGATAAACCACATTAGGAATATGGTTAGAAAATACAATGAGGTCTTCCAACCTCAGCGTATCATCCTTAACATCGGAATTAATGATAAGGACGAACTTCAGCATGACACCTCCCAAAGAAATGAGAATCTGTTTAGTACCATGCGTTCAAAATTTCCAAAGGCTAAAGTTCACTTTGACAAACTAAATTATTCGAAGCACCTGACTACAACCCAGAAACGAAACATACAATTCGTTAACAGCCGTGTAGAGGCCTTAAGGGCCAAGGTCCCTATCCTGCCCAGCCTCCCCGTGTCTGAATTTCAGGTGGTTGAGGACAACATCCACTGGACTGAGTGCACTGCAAATAGGATGTATAATAGTTGGTTATCGCACCTTAATTTAAACTAACTACGGGTCAGGGTACTAACCACCCAGAAATTGGCCTGGGTGGTAATATCATTAACCTAACTGGTTCTACATTGTCTGAAGCAGAAAGATCTTTGCTAAATCTCGGTCTAACATATGTACCAACACCACGGCCCAAAGTCGACATAGATGCCCTTTTAGATAATGGCTTATGGGAAATTGAAGAATTTTCTCACCGTGTAAAATTAGCAGACTTTTTTAGAAATTCCAAGAAAAACAACTTTCTACCTTTTGTTGAAAAAAACTGGCTGGGCACCTAACTCGAAGTTGGTTGACCCTGCGATCCCTGATAGTATAAAAGCTATCAAGGAGCGTGTTGAAAATTTAGAATTTCCTAAAAATCATCAAAATTTGTCATATCAAGAACGTTTAGCCTTAAAAATAATGACATCGTTATAAAGCCTGCTGACAAGGGATCTGCTACTGTAATAATGCATAAGGATAATTATATTCGTGAAGCGCCTCGAGAACTCGGTAATCTGAAACACTACCGCAAATTAGACGAACCACTCTGGCAAAATAATTGTGATAAATTTAATGGAATCCTTCAAGAAATGGCTGACAACAAGGCCATAACGAAAAAGCAGTTTAAATACCTTACTGCTAAACGAGATTCAAATCCACGTACGTTTTACCTTTGCCAAAAATTCATAAACCTATTGAGTCATGGTCCGACCCTATGATACCACCGGGTCGACCTATTATCTCTGATTGCGGCTTTGAATCTTATCGAATTAGCGAAATTATTGATTACCACCTACAACCAATTGCGAATAGACATTTCAGCTTTTTGAACAACACTGAGGATTTCCTATCCGAGGTCTCCAAAACTTCTGTTCCTCCAAACTCACTCTTGATAACCCTCAGCATCGATGCTATGTACACAAACATTGACATCGAAAGGGGTTTGACTTCTGTTCGCAGAGCATTTGATAAATATCCTGATAACAATAGCCCCACTAGAGAAATATTAGCTCTCCTGGAGCTGAGTTTAAAGGGCAATGATTTCGAATTCACTGGCGAAATCTACCAACAAATCTGTGGATGCGCTATGGGTAAACGTTTTAGTCCTAGTTTTGCCAACATCTATGTAGCTGAGTGGGAAGAAGATGCGCTTAACAAATGTCCCAAGCAGACCTTATTTTACCGCCGGTACCTCGATGATATTTTTATGAACTGGAATCATTCGAGGGAAGAGTTTGATGAATTTTTCACTATTTTGAACAATCACGATCCTAACATCAAACTTAAAGCCAACATCGACCAGTCGTCCATAGACTTTTTGGAGGTTACTCTCTACAAAGGTGTAAATTATAACACGAGTGGGCTTCTTGATTGCAAAGTATTCTTTAAGCCCACCGATTCCCATCAACTACTGCATAAGAAATCTTTCCATCAACCTCATACTTTTAAAGGTATTGTCAAATCACAGATTATCCGATTTCACCGAAATTCTAGTGATAGAAAGAATTTTGAATCTGCGTGTTCCACCTTATTTAAAGCCCTCAAACCGAGGGGATATTCAACACGATTTTTTGGCAAAATAAAGTCCGAAACTTTACATGATTTGGAAACTATTACTGATAAGGCTGCCGATCAAAAGCCTACCAAAATTCGTCACAATCGTCCGATTATAGGCGTAAGACAATCTCAGAAATGTGGAAAGAAGAGGTGTAAATTAGACATCTATCTACCTAATCAGAAAACATTTGTCAGTTATCAGAACAAAAGCAAATTCCAACTTCAGTCTAATTTAGATTGCGATTCTAAAAATGTTATCTATTTAATATCTTGCAAATTATGCCAAAAGCAGTATGTCGGTGAAACAAAATGCCCTTTAAGATGGCGAGCAACTAGACACCTTTGCGATATTAGACACGACGAGGACACCAACGTAGCTCAACATTTCAATCTTCCTGGTCATTCTGTCGATAGACACTTTGAAATTATGCCTATTGAGCAACTGCCTCTTTCTGCTACGGCCGAAGAAACTGATAAACAAAGAAAACTTCGAGAATCATTTTGGATTAAGCAACTGAAAACAAAATGGCCGAGAGGCATAAACGTGGACCCTGGTCTTGCTGATCAACGTGAAATTATTCCATTCAGTTTAACATACAATCGAAAAAATGTTGAAATTTCTGAAATTTTGAAAGATGAATATCATAAATTGCAGGATAAAATGAAAGAACCTCTCAATTTGCGTCCAGTGATAGCATTAAAGCAAAACTCCAATCTACGTGACATCTTGGTTAAATCGAAATTAACTCTTCAAAAACCTTCAGAATGAATGATATATATTATTTATATTTTATAGGCCATACCGCCTCTATCAAACAAACATAACAAATCTCAGACAATAAAATAAATAAAAAATATCTCCCAACCTTGGGAGATCCTGAGCCAGTGCGTTTAATCATATAACCACCACCCCACCACCACCACCATCACTACCACCACCATCATCACCACCACCATCATCATCACCACCACCACCACCATCACCACCATCATCATCATCATCACCACCACCACCAGCACCACAACCACCACCATCATCATCACCACCACCACCACCACCACCACCACCACCATCATCATCATCATCATCACCACCACCACCATCATCACCACCACCACCACCACCACCACCATCATCACCAGCATCATCATTTTCATCATCATCACCACCACCACCACCGCCACCGCCACCACCACCACCACCATCATCACCACTATCACCCATCACCACCATCATGACTGCCTTCCTGCGTATTCTCTACCTTATCTTGCTCCTCTAGTGTATCAGCCACTGTGGAGGAGATGTCTCACACAACACCTCATGGGCTCTAGTCGTTATACACTTACATTCCAGTCATTATTCCTCGCTTCATGAATGTCTGTTTTGCATACATGACCTGCGTCCTGTCCTTGAAATATACAACGCTCTTACTCTCAAAAGAGGCCTAAATAAATATATCCAGTGGCAGTAAGGTAAACCAGGAATATAGACCCTTCTCAGCCATAATGGACCTTTCCGGTTTTAGCTATGCCCTGCCCACCTCCAGCCAAGCTCCACCCACGCTTCGTCGTGTTGGGATTGATCGACCACCGAATGTCATATGTCCTGTTTTCAGGGGAAGCAATCACCTACGACCTTGTTGACCCTCAAAAATCGCCCTTATTCATTTATCTGACAATTGGTCATTCGGTGGGAGGGGTGGTGAATGGTGCTTATGGTTACGCCGCGAGAAACTCGCCCCGGAAGGTGCCGTTGGTCCTGTTAAGTGGCTGCTGGATTCGCTTGCCCGCTTACTCGCTGCTGTGTTTCCTGGTGATGGCTTGTCAAGTTCAAGTTCACTTTATCTACACTCAGGCCTTTTACAAAGCAAATGAGGTAATAATATACAATTGTTGATTTTGTGGTAGATTTTAAGAATTATTATTATTATCATCATCATCAGCATCATCTTGGCTATTTACACAATATTACACTTATTCTTTTCGTTTGTTGGCAAAGGCTAAATATTTACAAAGTGTCTAAGTATAGCTTAGCAAAAATATGTCGGTGCAACATCAGTGTGACCTATCCTTGCTTGGATATAACAATAAGGGCGGTAACTCTTGTCACGCTTTATCTTATGTGTGCGTATAGTGTATAGAATTGCATCCCTTAGGACACGTAACGAGGAAATTATAATTCAAATACGTTTCAATGTCCACCGCCATCAATCTAGTTAACAGGAACAATGCACTTAATAATAAACAGCAGTGTAGCAAGGGCGTTGATATTGGAGTCGGAAATATAGGGGTTGGTCAACCAGAGGGATTCTTCCGGGCGAGTTACACCACTATTAGTAAATCAACCAGCCTTCTTATTCTTATTCTCATCCAGATATGCAGGTAGCAATCTATCCAGGTGCTAAGATAAACCACATTAGGAATATGGTTAGAAAATACAATGAGGTCTTCCAACCTCAGCGTATCATCCTTAACATCGGAATTAATGATAAGGACGAACTTCAGCATGACACCTCCCAAAGAATTGAGAATCTGTTTAGTACTATGCGTTCAAAATTTCCAAAGGCTAAAGTTCACTTTGCCAAACTAAATTATTCGAAGCACCTGACTACAACCCAGAAACGAAACATACAATTCGTTAACAGCCGTGTAGAGGCCTTAAGGGCCAAGGTCCCTATCCTGCCCAGCCTCCCCCTGTCTGAATTTCAGGTGGTTGAGGACAACATCCACTGGACTGAGTGCACTGCAAATAGGATGTATAATAGTTGGTTATCGCACCTTAATTTAAACTAACTACGGGTTAACCTAACTGGTTCTACATTGTCTGAAGCAGAAAGATCTTTGCTAAATCTCGGTCTAACATATGTACCAACACCACGGCCCAAAGTCGACATAGATGCCCTTTTAGATAATGGCTTATGGGAAATTGAAGAATTTTCTCACCATGTAAAATTAGCAGACTTTTTTCGAAATACCAAGAAAAACAACTTTCTACCTTTTGTTGAGAAAACTGGCTGGGCACCTAACTCGAAGTTGGTTGACCCTGCGATCCCTGATAGTATAAAAGCTATCAAGGAGCGTGTTGAAAATTTAGAATTTCCTAAAAATCATCAAAATTTGTCATATCAAGAACGTTTAGCCTTAACAGGTTTGCTTAAAAACAATGACATCGTTATAAAGCCTGCTGACAAGGGATCTGCTACTATAATAATGCGTAAGGATAATTATATTCGTGAAGCGCATCGGCAACTCGGTAATCTGAAACACTACCGCAAATTAGACGAACCACTCTGGCAAAATAATTGTGATAAATTTAATGGAATCCTTCAAGAAATGGCTGACAACAAGGCCATAACGAAAAAGCAGTTTAAATACCTTACTGCTAAACGAGATTCAAATCCACGTACATTTTACCTTTTGCCAAAAATTCATAAACCTATTGAGTCATGGTCCGACCCTATGATACCACCGGGTCGACCTATTATCTCTGATTGCGGCTCTGAATCTTATCGAATTAGTGAAATTATTGATTACCACCTACAACCAATTGCGAATAGACATTTCAGCTTTTTGAACAACACTGAGGATTTCCTATCCGAGGTCTCCAAAATTTCTGTTCCTCCAAACTCACTCTTGATAACCCTCGACATCGATGCTATGTACACAAACATTGACATCGAAAGGGGTTTGACTTCTGTTCGCAGAGCATTTGATAGATATCCTGCTAACAATAGGCCCACTAGCGAAATATTAGCTCTCCTGGAACTGAGTTTAAAGGGCAATTATTTCGAATTCACTGGCGAAATCTACCAACAAATCTGTGGATGCGCTATGGGTAAACGTTTTAGTCCTAGTTTTGCCAACATCTATGTAGCTGAGTGGGAAGAAGATGCGCTTAACAAATGTCCTAAGCAGCCCTTATTTTACCGCCGGTACCTCGATGATATTTTTATGATCTGGAATCATTCGAGGGAAGAGTTTGATGAATTTTTCACTATTTTGAACAATCACGATCCTAACATCAAACTTAAAGCCAACATCGACCAGTCGTCCGTAGACTTTTTAGACGTTACTGTCTACAAAGGTGTAAATTATAACACGAGTGGGCTTCTTGATTACAAAGTATTCTTTAAGCCCACCGATTCCCATCAACTACTGCATAAGAAATCTTTCCATCCACCTCATACTTTTAAAGGTATTGTCAAATCACAGATTATCCGATTTCACCGAAATTCTAGTGATAGAAAGAATTTTGAATCTGCGTGTTCCACCTTATTTAAAGCCCTCAAACCGAGGGGATATTCAACACGATTTTTGCGCAAAATAAAATCCGAAACTTTACATGATTTGGAAACTATTACTGATAAGGCTGCCGATCAAAAGCCTACCAAAATTCGTCACAATCGTCCGATTATAGGCGTAGGACAATCTCAGAAATGTGGAAAGAAGAGGTGTAAATTAGACCTCTATCTACCTAATCAGAAAACATTTGTCAGTTATCAGAACAAAAGCAAATTCCAACTTCAGTCTAATTTAGATTGCGATTCTAAAAATGTTATCTATTTAATATCTTGCAAATTATGCCAAAAGCAGTATGTCGGTGAAACCAAATGCCCTTTAAGATGGCGAGCAACTAGACACCTTTGCGATATTAGACACGACGAGGACACCAACGTAGCTCAACATTTCAATCTTCCTGGTCATTCTGTCGATAGACACTTTGAAATTATGTCTATTGAGCAACTGCCTCTTTCTGCTACGGCCGAAGAAACTGATAAACAAAGAAAACTTCGAGAATCATTTTGGATTAAGCAACTGAAAACAAAATGGCCGAGAGGCATAAACGTGGACCCTGGTCTTGCTGATCAACGTGAAATTATTCCATTCAGTTTAACATACAATCGAAAAAATGTTGAAATTTCTGAAATTTTGAAAGATGAATATCATAAATTGCAGGATAAAATGAAAGAACCTCTCAATTTGCGTCCAGTGATAGCCATTAAGAAAAACTCCAATCTACGTGACATCTTGGTTAATTCGAAATTGACTCTTCAAAAACCTTCAGAATGAATGATATATATTATTCATATTTTATAGGCCATACCGCCTCTATCAAACAAACATAACAAATCTCAGACAATAATATAAATAAAAAATATCTCCCAAACTTGGGAGATCCTGAGCCAGTGCGTTTAATCATATAACCACCACCACCACCACCACCACCATCACCACCACCATCATCATCATCACCACCACCATCACCACCACCATCACCACCATCATCATCATCACCAACATCACCACCAGCACCACAACCACCACCACCATCATCATCACCACCACCATTATCATCATCATCATCATCATCATCACCACCACCACCAGCATCACCAGCATCATCACTATCATCATCATCACCACCACCATCATCATCATCATCATCATCATCATCATCATCATCATCATCACCACCACCGCCACCACCACCACCACCACCACCATCATCATCACCACCACCACCATTATCATCATCATCACCACCATCATCACCACCACCACCAGCATCACCAGCATCATCACTATCATCATCATCACCACCACCACCACCACCACTATCACCCATCACCACCATCATGACTGCCTTCCTGCGTATTCTCTACCTTATCTTGCTCCTCTAGCTTATCAGCCACTGTGGAGGAGATGTCTCACACAACACCTCATGGGCTCTAGTCGTTATACACTTACATTCCAGTCATTATTCCTCGCTTCATGAATGTCTGTTTTGCATACATGACCTGCGTCCTGTCCTTGAAATATACAACGCTCTTACTCTCAAAAGAGGCCTAAATAAATATATCCAGTGGCAGTAAGGTAAACCAGGAATATAGACCCTTCACAGCCATAATGGACCTTTCCGGTTTTAGCTATGCCCTGCCCACCTCCAGCCAAGCTCCACCCACGCTTCGTCGTGTTGGGATTGATCGACCACCGAATGTCATATGTCCTGTTTTCAGGGGAAGCAATCACCTACGACCCTGTTGACCCTCAAAAATCGCCCTTATTCATTTATCTGACAATTGGTCATTCGGTGGGAGGGGTGGTGAATGGTGCTTATGGTTACGCCGCGAGAAACTCGCCCCGGAAGGTGCCGTTGGTCGTGTTAAGTGGCTGCTGGATTCGCTTGCCCGCTTACTCGCTGCTGTGTTTCCTGGTGATGGCTTGTCAAGTTCAAGTTCAAGTTCACTTTATCTACACTCAGGCCTTTTACAAAGCATATGAGGTAATAATATACAATTGTTGATTTGGTGGTAGATTTTAAGAATTATTATTATTATCATCATCATCAGCATCATCTTGGCTATTTACACAATATTACACTTATTCTTTTCGTTTGTTGGCAAAGGCTAAATATTTACAAAGTGTCTAAGTATAGCTTAGCAAAAATATGTCGGTGCAACATCAGTGTGACCTATCCTTGCTTGGATATAACAATAAGGGCGGTAACTCTTGTCACACTTTATCTTATGTGTG
Organism: Chaetoderma sp. LZ-2023a; assembly: GCA_034401795.1. Taxonomy (NCBI): domain Eukaryota; kingdom Metazoa; phylum Mollusca; class Caudofoveata; order Chaetodermatida; family Chaetodermatidae; genus Chaetoderma; species Chaetoderma sp. LZ-2023a. The sequence goes on from CM067361.1 coordinate 43,364,425, forward strand.
CGTATAGTGTATAGAATTGCATCCCTTAGGACACGTAACGAGGAAATTATAATTCAAATACGTTTCAATGTCCACCGCCATCAATCTAGTTAACAGGAACAATGCACTTAATAATAAACAGCAGTGTAGCAAGGGCGTTGATATTGGAGTCGGAAATATAGGGGTTGGTCAACCAGAGGGATTCTTCCGGGCGAGTTACACCACTATTAGTAAATCAACCAGCCTTCTTATTCTTATTCTCATCCAAATATGCAGGTAGCAATCTATCCAGGTGCTAAGATAAACCACATTAGGAAGATGGTTAGAAAATACAATGAGGTCTTCCAACCTCAGCGTATCATCCTTAACATCGGAATTAATGATAAGGACGAACTTCAGCATGACACCTCCCAAAGAAATGAGAATCTGTTTAGTACTATGCGTTCAAAATTTCCAAAGGCTAAAGTTCACTTTGCCAAACTAAATTATTCGAAGCACCTGACTACAATCCAGAAACGAAACATACAATTCGTTAACAGCCGTGTAGAGGCCTTAAGGGCCAAGGTCCCTATCCTGCCCAGCCTCCCCCTGTCTGAATTTCAGGTGGTTGAGGACAACATCCACTGGACTGAGTGCACTGCAAATAGGATGTATAATAGTTGGTTATCGCACCTTAATTTAAACTAACTACGGGTTAACCTAACTGGTTCTACATTGTCTGAAGCAGAAAGATCTTTGCTAAATCTCGGTCTAACATATGTACCAACACCACGGCCCAAAGTCGACATAGATGCCCTTTTAGATAATGGCTTATGTGAAATTGAAGAATTTTCTCACCGTGTAAAATCAGCAGACTTTTTTAGAAATTCCAAGAAAAACAACTTTCTACCTTTTGTTGAAAAAACTGGCTGGGCACCTAACCCGAAGTTGGTTGACCCTGCGATCCCTGATAGTATAAAAGCTATCAAGGAGCGTGTTGAAAATTTAGAATTTCCTAAAAATCATCAAAATTTGTCATATCAAGAACGTATAGCCTTAACAGGTTTGCTTAAAAACAATGACATCGTTATAAAGCCTGCTGACAAGGGATCTGCTACTGTAATAATGCGTAAGGACAATTATATTCGTGAAGCGCATCGGCAACTCAGTAATCTGAAACACTACCGCAAATTAGACGAACCATTCTGGCAAAATAATTGTGATAAATTTAATGGAATCCTTCAAGAAATGGCTGACAACAAGGCCATAATGAAAAAGCAGTTTAAATACCTTACTGCTAAACGAGATTCAAATCCACGTACGTTTTACCTTTGCCAAAAATTCATAAACCTATTGAGTCATGGTCCGACCCTATGATACCACCGGGTCGACCTATTATCTCTGATTGCGGCTCTGAATCTTATCGAATTAGCGAAATTATTGATTACCACCTACAACCAATTGCGAATAGACATTTCAGCTTTTTGAACAACACTGAGGATTTCCTATCCGAGGTCTCCAAAACTTCTGTTCCTCCAAACTCACTCTTGATAACCCTCAACATCGATGCTATGTACAAACACATTGACATCGAAAGGGGTTTGACTTCTGTTCGCAGAGCATTTGATAAATATCCTGATAACAATAGCCCCACTAGAGAAATATTAGCTCTCCTGGAGCTGAGTTTAAAGGGCAATGATTTCGAATTCACTGGCGAAATCTACCAACAAATCTGTGGGTGCGCTATGGGTAAACGTTTTAGTCCTAGTTTTGCCAACATCTATGTAGCTGAGTGGGAAGAAGATGCGCTTAACAAATGTCCTAAGCAGCCCTTATTTTACCGCCGGTACCTCGATGATATTTTTATGATCTGGAATCATTCGAGGGAAGAGTTTGATGAATTTTTCACTATTTTGAACAATCACGATCCTAACATCAAACTTAAAGCCAACATCGACCAGTCGTCCGTAGACTTTTTGGACGTTACTCTCTACAAAGGTGTAAATTATAACACGAGTGGGCTTCTTGATTACAAAGTATTCTTTAAGCCCACCGATTCCCATCAACTACTGCATAAGAAATCTTTCCATCCACCTCATACTTTTAAAGGTATTGTCAAATCACAGATTATCCGATTTCACCGAAATTCTAGTGATAGAAAGAATTTTGAATCTGCGTGTTCCACCTTATTTAAAGCCCTCAAACCGAGGGGATATTCAACACGATTTTTGGGCAAAATAAAGTCCGAAACTTTACATGATTTGGAAACTATTACTGATAAGGCTGCCGATCAAAAGCCTACCAAAATTCGTCACAATCGTCCGATTATAGGCGTAAGACAATCTCAGAAATGTGGAAAGAAGAGGTGTAAATTAGACATCTATCTACCTAATCAGAAAACATTTGTCAGTTATCAGAACAAAAGCAAATTCCAACTTCAGTCTAATTTAGATTGCGATTCTAAAAATGTTATCTATTTAATATCTTGCAAATTATGCCAAAAGCAGTATGTCGGTGAAACAAAATGCCCTTTAAGATGGCGAGCAACTAGACACCTTTGCGATATTAGACACGACGAGGACACCAACGTAGCTCAACATTTCAATCTTCCTGGTCATTCTGTCAATAGACACTTTGAAATTATGCCTATTGAGCAACTGCCTCTTTCTGCTACGGCCGAAGAAACTGATAAACAAAGAAAACTTCGAGAATCATTTTGGATTAAGCAACAGAAAACAAAATGGCCGACAGGCATAAACGTGGACCCTGGTCTTGCTGATCAACGTGAAATTATTCCATTCAGTTTAACATACAATCGAAAAAATGTTGAAATTTCTAAAATTTTGAAAGATGAATATCATAAATTGCAGGATAAAATGAAAGAACCTCTCAATTTGCGTCCAGTGATAGCATTTAAGAAAAACTCCAATCTACGTGACATCTTGGTTAAATCGAAATTAACTCTTCAAAAACCTTCAGAATGAATGATATATATTATTCATATTTTATAGGCCATACCGCCTCTATCAAACAAACATAACAAATCTCAGACAATAAAATAAATAAAAAATATCTCCCAACCTTGGGAGATCCTGAGCCAGTGCGTTTAATCATATAACCACCACCCCACCACCACCACCATCACTACCACCACCATCATCACCACCACCATCATCATCACCACCACCACCATCACCACCATCATCATCATCATCACCACCACCTCCAGCACCACAACCACCACCATCATCATCACCACCACCACCACCACCATCATCATCATCATCACCACCACCACCACCATCATCACCACCACCACCAGCACCACCACCATCATCACCAGCATCATCATTTTCATCATCATCACCACGACCACCACCGCCACCACCACCACCCCCACGATCATCACCACTATCACCCATCACCACCATCATGACTGCCTTCCTGCGTATTCTCTACCTTATCTTGCCCCTCTAGCATATCAGCCACTGTGGAGGAGATGTCTCACACAACACCTCATGGGCTCTAGTCGTTATACACTTACATTCCAGTCATTATTCCTCGCTTCATGAATGTCTGTTTTGCATACATGACATGCGTCCTGTCCTTGAAATATACAACGCTCTTACTCTCAAAAGAGGCCTAAATAAATATATCCAGTGGCAGTAAGGTAAACCAGGAATATAGACCCTTCACAGCCATAATGGACCTTTCCGGTTTTAGCTATGCCCTGCCCACCTCCAGCCAAGCTCCACCCACGCTTAGTCGTGTTGGGATTGATCGACCACCGAATGTCATATGTCCTGTTTTCAGGGGAAGCAATCACCTACGACCCTGTTGACCCTCAAAAATCGCCCTTATTCATTTATCTGACAATTGGTCATTCGGTGGGAGGGGTGGTGAATGGTGCTTATGGTTACGCCGCAAGAAACTCGCCCCGGAAGGTGCCGCTGGTCGTGTGAAGTGGCTGCTGGATTCGCTTGCCCGCTTACTCGCTGCTATGTTTCCTGGTGATGGCTTGTCAAGTTCAAGTTCAAGTTCACTTTATCTACACTCAGGCCTTTTATAAAGCATATGAGGTAATAACATACAATTGTTGATTTGGTGGTAGATTTTACGAATTATTACTATTATCATCATCATCATCATCATCATCTTGGCTATTTACACACTATTACACTTATTCTATTCGTTTGTTGGCAAAGGCTAAATATTTACAAAGTGTCTAAGTATAGCTTAAAAAAAATATGTCGGTGCAACATCAGTGTGACCTATCCTTGCTTGGATATAACAATAAGGGCGGTAACTCTTGTCCACGCTTTATCTTATGTGTGCGTATAGTGTATAGAATTGCATCCCTTAGGACACGTAACGAGGAAATTATAATTCAAATACGTTTCAATGTCCACCGCCATCAATCTAGTTAACAGGAACAATGCACTTAATAATAAACAGCAGTGTAGCCACGGTGTTGATATTGGAGTCGGAAATATAGGGGTTGGTCAACCAGAGGGATTCTTCCGGGCGAGTTACACCACTATTAGTAAATCAATCAGCCTTCTTATTCTTTTTTCCTAGAAGTTCAGGATCTATGCCTAACAGTCTTTCAAAGGAGTCAATATGGCTGCGGGTTTTGTTTTCTAGTGCTTTTGCACTGGATTCATAAAGTACTGTTTATTCAAAGATTTTCAAATTTAGATATAAAAAGTTTAGAAACTGGCATCTGGGAGGCAGTTACTAAACATATTCTTCAAAAATCCGAATTTGAGAATATTTAGAAGATAAAGTTTAGTAACTGGCTCCCAGAAACCAGTTGCTAAAGCTTACACATCCGAATTTGAGAAAATTTGAAGAAAAGGTTTAGTAATCTTGAAAATATTGACGATTAGCTAACTCACGTAAACTTAGGATGTTAAAACTTTAGTAACTGGTATCTGGGAGCCAGTTACTAAACTTTATCTTCAAGATTTTCTCAAATTCGAATGTGAAAACTTTAGCAAGTGGTATCTGGGATTCAGTTACTAAACTTTTTCTTGAAACCTTTTTCAAATTCAGATGCAAAAACTTTAGTAACTGGTATCTGGGAGCCAGTTACCAAGTTGTATCTTCAAAATTTTCTCAAATTCGGATTTTTGAAGAAGTTGTTTAGTAGCTACCTCCCAGATAGGCCTACCAGTTACTAAAGTTTTCACATCTGAATTTGAGAAAGCTTTGAAGAAAAACTTAGGTAATCTTGAAAATATTGAAGATTAGCTAACTCGCGTAAATTTAGTAACTAGTTAGGATCTAGGAACTAGTAACAAACTTCACAATGCTTAGTAGCCATTTAGTAAATAAGATATAGTAACTGACTTGACACCAAAGTTTAGTAACCATTTAGTATCTAGGATCTCGTATCTAACTTCTCACCAAATTTTAGTATCCCTTTAGTAACCAGGACTAGTAACTAACTTAATGGACATTACGGAAGACCGCATCCTTACATTTTGACACAATATAATTGCCTTAGAGCATATGAAAACAGGGACGCCATGAGACTAGCCTATCTGACGTGGATATGCACAGTAAAGCTCGTGGATAAGGTAACATGTTTCTAAAACAAAACAGAAACATGTTACCAGCAAACAATGGATCTTTCTAGTTTATCCATCTATCATATGACGTCATAATCAACTGCCTGACGTGTAGGGTGACACCTCTGACATGGGTGAGGGGGGGGAGCTAAAGTATGGGTGGGGTCAAAACCTAGGGGGCGCTATTGGAACACACTATGGGAGAGGCAAAGCCTGGGGACTATCGCCACCAGTGCTCCCATCCCCACCGCACCACTCCAAAATGGTTCCATTATAAATAGTTTCTACTGTATACGTATGTGTATACGAGTGCCATGATATCTGCTATCATTAAGAGGTGGGGAGGGCATGAATATGGTAACCCTTATTGTCTTCACATTTGACTTGACACGTGATTTCGTAATATAGGCTACGTTAACTAATATATAGAAAATGTCTTCCCATTTCAGAAATGGGATGATTCTTAGTAAGCATGCTTGAATGGAAAAGAAAAGAAAGGAACTAACCCCGTTCGCCCCAAAATTATCGTACTTTGCATTATTTATGACGTAAGAATTTATTTTTTTTAACATTTTGAATCTAATTTGACTTAAAGGTGTTGGTTGATTCTATTGAAAGCAAGAACGTATAGTAGAATTGAATTTACAACATTTACCTTGTTATCCCAATATGCGATACTAGAATGTCAAGGTTGAAAAGCGTTAGACGTTTATCGTTCTTTCCCAGATAGTATTTCTAGTAAGACTAATACTAATACATTTTTGCCCCTGCATAGCTAGGACTGGCGAAGCAATGACTTGTCATCGTCCGGCTGGTTCTCAGGTTGGCAAAAGAAAACGCCCCCAGACTGGACAGGTGTGAAAATGATGTGTATGTCGTCACGGTACACTGGGTAGAGCTTGGATTGTTCATTGTTGGGAATGTATCATCAAAACCATCATCATGTAGGCCTTTGTGGTTGCATGAAGAGACACTAGGATAGAGGAAGAGACTCGGATAGCCATAAAACACAGAAAATGAAAACAACAGCAATAAGACCAACCACGGCCTCCACAAGTCAGCATGCAAACAAATGCTAGGGGCAGCAGGGTGTAACCATGAGTGTCGGCGGCACACAGATGGGAGCTATCGTGGGGCGGGGTGGGGTGGTGATAAGGCGACGCAACTTTCGATTTAGGGGAGTTCCAAGTGAAGTGCGGTGGGCCTAATATTTCAACGGGTGGGGTGATTCCTTTTCAGTGGAAAGAAGTGTCTCTGATCACAACATTACTGTATTTCTTCAGGCTTGCGCGGAGCTCGTACCACGCCGCCCGCAGTTTTGGTGGCTATGGCGGACGTCCTGGTAACTATCAGAAAGGTGACACTGCTGGCGCCGCTAGTGTATCTTCACGTCGAGCAGAGCGTGAGATCGCCGTCCAAATTTGCCAACTAAGGCTGGCGATCTCTGAAACTAAAAAGCAGATTGCTGTAAAAGAAAGATATGCTAAAACTTCACTCAATGTTAAGAATCGGGTGGAAATATCAATACCACTAAATCTGTAAAGAATAAGAAAGCTATGGATGTTAGTGCATTTAGGATTTAACACAGAAAGTCCGTCACATGGGGTCTAGGTTCTGCGATTTCGGACATTACTGGTGTCGAACCAGCCTCGGTAGGTATGTACCCAAGGTGAAGCATCGTGCAGTGACTTAGTCCTCGATATCTGGATATCACAATGTCGAGAGGATGACCATGAGGCTTAGGGGGTGTGGTGGGTGGGGGTGTGGGGGTTAGGTGGGGGTGGGGTGTTGGGATTTGGAGAGTTTGTAAGTTTTCTGCGTCGGAAGCAGGAGGAAGCACTGAATAAGGTTAGAATGCAAGAGTGTACTCTCTTGGTTTGAGCAGCAAAAGTGCGGTTGCATGGGATGTCGCATCTCAGATTCTTCAGACGTAAGCGCGGTCACGAACATAGAGACTGGAGCAGGATTTTTCAGTTGGAGGCGAGTACTGAGTTCAGGATGTTCGTTCATTTCTTCTGCGGCAGGCAAGCACCACACAGTGTTCAAGTGCAGTCACAAAGTTCCACAGAAGCAGGTGTACACGGGTTCGTACAAGAAGGGTACACAATTTATAGTTTGGTCCGCAGAGGTGGCAACGGGAAGTTCCGTGCACATGAGCCCAGGCAGCTCAAAGAGAACAGAAAGTTCTCGCGAGGGAAGGCGCACAATTGAGGTCCTTAGTTTAGTTGTTTTTCTGAGTGGCCATAAAAAATGCGGAGAAAACACTAGCTGATGACTATGTAAATGTCGATCACTGTGAGTGGTCAAAAGGAAAGTTCCATACTGTGGCATCACTAGCGGTACCACAGTTGAGTAGGTAGGAGCGGAAAGACTGTCAGCTGGAACAGATGGCGTACAGTCAGCAGCAAGGATGGCAGAAATTCTTTGTATCATTTGAGTAGAATCAGCTGCTTTTATACTGGCCGGCTGTGCATCTCATTATCTTTTGCCGAATGGCTAGTGTCTTAGAAACACCCTTAGCCAATCAGAGATCTGCAATGCGACAGCAACAGCTCTAGCAGCATCTAAGCGAGAGAGGCACTTAGATATCAATACACGTAGGCCTACTCGTGGTAGCAATGTGTGCTTTATTTTACGCTGGCAGCGTAGACCCTATGGTTGGAATCAACGGTACCACTGAAAGTGTGAAGATTCCCGTGTCTGTGTTGTTCACAGATAACTTGTCACCTATGGGGGGAAATTGCAGCGTCACATAGCTCTCTCAATGAGATGAGGAAAGTAAGTACTAGGGGAAGATAACTCTTATGGCAAATTTGCCCTCCCATTGTTGGGATTGGATTATGTCAGATACTTGAGTGGCAGGATCCCTAAATTTTCTTCACCTGAGGTTAGCTGTAGTCGGTGTGCAGATGTGTTTTCTGCTCATGGACCGATGCCAAATTTAATAATGGACTTGTTTCTTTCACCAGCTTTGATCGTGCAGTGCTCATAGGGAGATTCGTTTATTGAAAGATCTCGGAATCGTGTGAGTGCCTATTCCTCATCGGTAGGTCAATTGCTCAGAAATAAAATGTTTAACATATCGTTTATGAATATGGCTTGCTTCGTGGACTTTTCCAATTTATCCATCCAGCATATAACATCATTATCAACTACGTAACATGTAGGATGACGTCATAATCAATTACAGCATGACTGACTCGATGTAATCCATCTTAAACGCTTAATAGTCGGACACATGCACGAATTGTATGTCTTTACTATTTAATAAACATGGTGTTGAATATTTTGAAACTAATTTTACAGGCCGCTGTTACTACCATAGACAACAACAGCACCCAGTGAAATTAGTCTCAAAATATTCAACAACTTGCCTGTATAGTTTTCTGGTAATTGATAGTCAGAGATCGTTCCCAATAGGAGCAAGGTGTGGGTGGAGCTTAGCTATGGATGTTCGGGGCACAGCTAAAGCTATAAAGGTCCATTAGCCAGATAGCTGAGATATGGTGTTATATTATTATCTATGGATACGATTTGCTGTTTATATTATTCACTACTCGATCTTTACAACAGTTGTGGGTTCACATTTTCAACAATGGAGAAATTGGCTAACAACCCTGGGCTACCATTTCTGCAATGGCCACACCAATAAATATACGAATCGAATATGTGGCATTTGAGCTAACACCTGCCCGAATATAGGGAATCAAATTACAGCAATTATTCCTTCACATAATTTAACTAAACCCAAACAAGTAGCCAATTGATAAAAAAAAATAGTTATCATACCATTGCTATATCTTCAGGATCATGTGACAGTGTTAAGCAATGTCATAACTCATAAGCGTGGAACGGTGGCTAAGTGATTACCGAATGATCCTAGAATCACTCCAAACTAACCCTGTCTCTGTGGTTCTCCAATCAACCAGCAGTTTTGAGTACCGGTAACCGATCATCAGTATATAAGATGGATTAGCCCCTGCAAAAATGACAGTTCACGATTGTCAGTACACGACTCAAGCTCTTACAACTCACACACCCCTCACTAGGGGTTGTATTACAGGCCATTGCCTAGTATCATCAGTCCAGTTCGCTTACTCCAAACAGCGCACCCTCACAGGAATGTGAAGGACGTGGAGTTGACCACCCTGACTATATGGTGGGAAACACCACGGTAGTTGACTTGCTCTACATGGCACATCACTGCACAGCCACGGTAGAGAACGTACACATGGCTATGATGTGCAGTTAGGTCGGGCTGATCATCACACACGCAACGAGGATGTGGTAACTGCCTGTAACGTACAGATAACAAAGTGTAATACCATGCCACGGCTGACTTTTGAGTCAAAAACATCTAAAGCTTCACAAAATAACAAGACAACCAAGCGCATGGCGTCAATCATTGCCAACACTCCAACACTATGCCTTACGCAGCAACACAGTGAACGTAAACCAAGTCATATTATCCATGCAATTATACTGAGTGTTGTATATGTAACGGGCATCTTCAGTTATCAATCTATCAGATATGAGGGCAGCGTAAATTAATCTGTATTTTAATCAGATGGATGCGTGGACTCGTTCATCAGTTGGAGTGGCCATGCACTGCCATCTGCCGATCAGCGAGACTACTCATCCCGCTGGCCTACCATAAATACACACATCCTGCACAATGGAAATTCCAAACGTTGTGCATGCACACTATATGTAGAAATCTACTTAATGCGAATTCATTGTCGGAGAAACTCGAGAGTCGGCCACGCAGTGTCCAGGGTTTAATAAATATAATGCGTGCCTCACTGTCAAGATATATATATTGGGACTGTATATTTCATCCATAGGCGGCCGGAAAGATATTTCGTCATCGTTAGCTCGTTTCTTAACCAAATAAGGGAGGCTTGGTACCATTGGAACCGTCTCATCGACAGGATTCTGCAGGCCATGAAATCGATCTACTGTACCTCACTCCGGAGATATTTTGAGAATGAAAAATCTCTCCAGAGCCGGCTGCTGAGGGGCCAAAGCCAGAGGGTAGAACCTGGCGCATTAGAGGATTAAAGCAGCTTTGTGATGTAAACAAACCAGTTGCTTCGCTCTTGGAAAGACCTCCCAGATCGTTTATAAGCCGACTGAGAGACGAATATCCAGAGAGATTTCAGAGAGACGATTGGATGTGTTTTTAGCCTGATTGACTGGTAATCAGAGAGAGTTCTCGTCAAATTCTGGTGGCTACCGTAAACAGGACCTGGCGCCACTGGTGAGGTGGTATACTTTTGGTTGTTAGTTTGCCCACGCTTGATCCGGGCGCAGTGTTAAAAAATTAGCACAGCTCATATACCGCAGCATAGTAGTCGAACCGACGGTTGGAGGCCACTGAGTGATCAGCTGCTTGAGGCAGGCGGGATACCGTTGTTTTGGCCTTTGTGCCATTGTTTTGGCCTTTGTGACTCAGGCAAATCCAGTGCTTAGTCCTCAGAACTGTGCCGGCTAGGCGTCACACCTCTCTCTCTCTCTCTCTCTCTCTCTCTCTCTCTCTCTCTCTCTCTCTCTCTCTCTCACGCCTTCACCAAGAAGTATACCTAGTGATAGGATCTGCTCAATGTAGAGAGAACCACCTAAGTTGTTAGATTAGAGACGAATTTACAGACATAAGACAGTGGTAGACTAATAAATGTGCTTAAAAACTTGCTGGGGAAAAAACTCGCACCCACACTTCACGCATAGGTCTACTCCTCCCATTAGGTTAGTTAGTTTTCATCTTTTCAGAGTGTGCACACTTTGGACGAGCATAACCTCTTCTTACTGTAAATAACCTTGAACCATTGTAGGTGTCACTGTTAAACCACTGTTTGTGAAACTTGAAGCTGTTTTCTCTGGTACAAGCACACGTATCTGATGTTAGCAGTTGTTCGTGGTTCAAGCTGTACAGATCATATGCATACTTGTCATCATCAATGAGGTCTCTGCACAAACGTCCATAGACTAGACTTAGTAGTTTCAGTGCTCTGAGCCAGTCTTCATATGGCAAGTCTTTGAAGCCCGGTATGATCTTCGTGGCACATTGTTGTACATTCTCAAGTAATTGTTCGCCTTTTTAAACAGTTGTGACGATACCACATTCTCGTCTTTTAAGGGTGGTCTAACCATGGATGATGGATTCATGGATTCATGGGTGGTGTTTCTAGCCCAGAGAGCACCACATGCATAAAATAATCAAATGGGCATGCATATGGCATCGACACAGACAGCAGACATGTACAATCTTGATGCAAAATTCCAACTGGAATACCAACATAACTTACAGCTGTGTAGCAACTCCAGGGCCCTGATTCACAAAGAAGTGTAAGTTACACGTATGTCTAAAAAAGGCGTAAGTATGACGTAAGTCTAAAAACGATCGTAAATCTGTATTCACAAGAAAGTGTAACTTACAACAATGACGTAAATTAGCCCAAATATTGGCGTAACTTCCGTCTGGGGGGGGGGGGGGGGAGGCGGAGTTCAGGAAGACAAATGTTCAACAAACGTTCGCCTATTTATGTTCTCTGTGCATGGTGAACTATTCTTGCCTTGCTAAACGGGTTGTCACAAGTAGCTTCGACAAACATTCTTTTGCGACGTCCCATGATATTTATGGGAGTTAACTTTTTGTCAGATGCGATGCAATATGATATCACATTTATTATGTCATAATGAATACCAGAGTCTCAGAGACAAGCCACACGCATACAGCTATTTGATGAAGGCTAACATATAATATTACGACTGCTAAGAACGCATTGGTACGCATTATTTATTGGTTAAATTGTGTAGCGTCAGCATGTCCTAGTTGTTCCTCATAAAGATGTTCCAGTCCATCCGCGAGGTACGGATCGTCCCAACGGATTCGCTGGTTAGGTCTCGGGGTCCAGTTTGTTGGAGGTGGGAGTGAGTACAAAAACCAATCTTGAGGATCGGCGGAACAATCACGTTACAGTGAGGCTGTGCAGGCATTCCTTATCCATGCTATTTGTGAGCCCCGTATGTCGCATATACATGGTATCACTGATTTATTCTAGTTTGACAAAGTCGTAGTTCAGCGCAGTCAGTGGTGCTGCCAAAGGTTGTTTTATGGCGGGTTGAACCGATGTTCGACTGACTGGTTTAGTCAGAATTATAAGTCCTTGCTGATAAATATCTCACGTATGCTTACATATCTTACAATAGCTAAAGGAGAAATAGAGACGGAGGGTCACCAAGGATTTCTACGGCTTAATATATATTTATATATATATATATATATATATATATATATATATATATATATATATATATATATATATATATATATATATATATATATATATATATATATATATATACATGTGCAAAAGTTAAGCACCAGCAAAAACAATAGAACGTGCAAAAGTTAAGCACCAGCAAAAACAATAGAACGTAGAAACATGATGGTACAACTAGGCTGCCATACTTTTTGTCCCCGCGTTAGCTGACATAATTCCAAGTACGAAATGCACATGCATGCATGACTTCACGCCGCTTGATGTCCGTGCGTGGCGGGAAACAGCACACGTGTTCAGTTATGTAAAAGTCCAGTTTGAGGTGTAGAACATTACATACAGATTTAGGCGACAAGATTAGGAATTTTGTGTTCATGACCGTGGTTTATTTGTACAGAGAGAATTAGCTCTTGATTGTGAACCGCTATGGCAAGACGAAGGTTAAGTGATTGTGTGAAATGGCAAATCATAGGCATGCATACCACTGGTATGTCATGCAGAGAGATTGGCAGACAGCTGAACATTAACCATACTGTAATCAGTCGTTTGATTGCAAAACATGGGCAAACTAACGAGGTGAACGACAGGCCTAGATCTGGAAGACCGAAGAAGACTACTGCCCGTGATGATCGAGCCCTAGTACGCCTTGTTAGGAGATCTCCATTCACCAACAGCAGAGTGCTCAGCCAGCAATGGGAAACGCGCAATAGAGTGTCAATGTCTACCGTCAAAAGGAGACTGTATGCTGCTGGCATGAAAGCTAGGAGACCTGTCAGACGTCCTCTCCTCACTGCACACCACAAAGAGGAGCGTCTGAGGTGGTGCAACGAAAGAAGACACTGGAACATGAGATCCTGGAGACGGGTACACTGGTCCGATGAAAGTCGGTTCCTGCTTCATGCCACAGATGGTCGAACTCGTGTATGGAGGTCCAGACGCACGGCGTACGACCAACGTAACATCATGGGAGAAGTTCCATTTGGTGGAGGTTCCATTATGATATGGGGGTGCATCTCATTTGATTGTAAGCTGGATCTGTTGACTGTACCTGGACCACTAAATGGACAAAGATATCAAGATTCCATACTGGATAGAGTTGTGGTCCCTCATTTTGTAAATCATGCACCTGGAACCCACCCTATATTCATGGATGACAACGCCCGACCACATTGTGCTAGAGCTGTGCATGAATACCTCCGCCAGAATGCCATCGAAACCCTACCATGGCCAGCAAGGAGCCCTGACATGAACCCTATTGAGCATATCTGGGACATTCTGGGAAACATGGTGAGAAGGAGGGATCCTCCTGTGCAGAACCTACAGGAATTAACAGATGCACTCCATCTTGAATGGCAACGAATACCACAATGGCGTATCAGTCGGTTGGTGACCAGCATGGGACGTCGTGTCCAGGCCGTCATCCAGGCACAAGGTGGATATACCCGGTATTAATAATGACAGTCTCAAACTCGTGCACAGATGTTAAACTTCATTTTCAGACACCATTAACGACAATCCAGCCACGTGTGTCAACTGTAGGGCAATAGTTGTCAGTTGTGTCAACGTATCCATATTCAAGCCACGTTTTCAAGTTCAAACAAAAACATACAGTGTTTCCCCACCATCATAATCAGCATTCCTCTAGTTGCATTATTACCTCTTGCACTAAGATGGATGGGTACATAAATGTTTATGCTATTGCTTTCTTCATAGCACATGAATATACCCTCGCATGTGCGTAAAAATAGGGTGGTGCTTAACTTTTGCACAGGTGTATATATATATATATATTCTGCCTGAGCAGTGTCTGCGGAGACTGACCAGTCGTTCCCATAAAACAGCATACACCGCATGTATAAAATTCACGCAAGCACTTATCAATAGACCTTTTGTTTTACCCAACCTCAGTTGGACTGCGACAGTTCTTAAATAGGGAGGGTTTTTTTGTATATTATATATATAATATACAAAAAAAACCTCCCTATTTAAGAACTGTCGCAGTCCAACTGAGGTTGGGTAAAACAAAAGGTCTATTGATAAGTGCTTGCGTGAATTTTATACATGCGGTGTATGCTGTTTTATGGGAACGACTGGTCAGTCTCCGCAGACACTGCTCAGGCAGAATCTCCAAACCAATTAAGCTAGGTGGATGCCGTTGTTGTTAGCTGTCCTTCAATAGGCTGCTATCTAATGTTTTTGTTGAACACAGATATAAGTGCCACAGAGGCACATTTTGACCCCAAAATTGGCACATGTCTTCGGGAATACACACGAACCTTCCATCCAAGGTTGGAGTTATTAAAATGTTTATTTTGGAAACAATGTTGTTGAAAGCTGTTGCCATTGCCTTTGGCTGGTGGATATTGATCGGTAAATACTGTGTTACGGCCGGCGCTTGGTATGTTTTATTATTCGTATTCGGTAGCGAATATAAAAACTTTAATTCGAATAATGAATAATCAGAAGTTATTCTAATATTCGAATATTGTATTTGTATTCGGCCATCACCACTAGTTACCTTAATGTAAGCAAAGCAACAGCTGTTCTCGATTGTATTCATTTTGTGTAGGCTATAACTCTAGATTGATGGATGCGATTGAGCTACTAATAATACTACCAAAATATAAATTTTTTGCTAATTTAAATACTCGTTTGAATTAACATAATTATTAAATCATTTCAGGCATATTGTGCATCATTTTCGCAATTCAAACAATTGTTATTTGCACATTCACATGCGTAATTAATTCACATCAAAACTTTTAGTTTTAGTTTTTACACGCATCTAGACAAAATATGACGTCACCGTCATCACCGATAGATTATATAGTTTACAAAATATTCCTAAAATTGTCATTTATAATCCTCAAATTGGTTTAAGAACATAATTTCCATTTTGTCATAGAAAGCGTTCATTTGCAGGAGGTTATTTTTGACAATCTTTCACTGGAATGACTGTCTCTGTTGTCTGTTACCGAGCCAGTCATTTCATTGTAAAATTTAAAAAATAGACTTCTCTTTGTCTGCAAATCGACATTTCACAAGACCACATCAGAATCCGTTTTTTGTCCGGTATGAGTTTCAAAGGGTTAAAGCTTGATCTTAATATTGTCAGTTCTTGAGTCACTTTATAGCCTAGGTCACATGCTTTTAAATTTTTGTCACAAACAACATGAAACAAATCTATGTATATATATATATATATATATATATATATATATATATATATATATATATATATATATATATATATATAATATATATATATATATATATATATATATATATATATATATATATATATATATATATATATATATATATATATATATATATATATATATATAGTATATATTTATATATATATAGAAACAAGTAGGTGCCTATATATATATATATATATATATATATATATATATATATATATATATATATATATATATATTATATATATATATATATATATATATATATATAGAAACAAGTAGGTGCCTATATATATATATATATATATATATATAAATATATATATATATATATATATATATATATATATATATATATATATATATATATATATATATATATATATATATATATATAGGCACCTACTTGTTTCTATATAAATTAGTTTTATGTTTTATTGTCAAATTCAAAAGCATACATCCTCAGAAAATTAGATTGAAACAGATTGATAATTTATCGCATAGGCAGGGTTGTATTTAGATATGTGGGGGCCATGGGGCAAAGAATGAGCGGGCGGGGGGGTCTCGGGGTCCTCCCCCCAGAAATTTCTGTAAATCTAGGTGCTCTGAGACGGCCAGAGAGTCTACTTTTAGGGTGAATTATGGCGCTTTCTTTCGTTGTAAAATTATTTTATTTTGCAAATTTCCGTAAGTAACATTGTTGCCGCACACCAAACAAGAATTGGGGCCACCACAAACATTAGAATAGAATTATAATGCATGATTAAGAGTTCTAAACTAATAAAGTTTGCTTTAACTGTCCTATAACTTCCAAAAAAGTGCATAATTTTTTTTCATTTTTAAATTGTGGGGGTCTCTGGCTTGTGGGGGCTCCGAGGCTTTTGGCCCGCTTGGCCCCCCCCCCCTTAAATACGGCCCTGCCTACATGTCAATTATGCATAGGAACAACAGGGTAGCCCAGGTTTTTCCTCTCCCATAGTGTATCCACATAGTGCATCTAGGTTGTGGCCTTACCCATAGTTTGCAATGCCACCCCCACCAACCACCCCACCCCCGCTAGAAATGTGTTCCTAAATAAGTGTGTTCTGGTGTTTGGTATTCTCGTAACAAAATCAATTAAGAATTCCAATTCACGCTCGAAAAACCCCAGCTTTTCTCAGCATTGTAATTAATATTAATTTGACAGCTGTCAGATTCAAGATTGTCTTCACTTCTGCATTCTTGTTACAACTACGATTTTCGCATCCACATACTATAGAGATCTGTGTTTATTTACAACAAAAAACCTACGACAAAAACTTGCGTCTATCTTCGTGAATCATGCATGAGTAAGTCAAACATATAAGTTTGAGGGTGTAACATACGCCAGGCGTACCTTAGACTTCTTTGTGAATCTGGCCCCTGTAGTGTACTAGGATAATCCTGTGGTGGATCCTAAAAGACATGCACAGGAACAGACGGAGCAGGTGCTGTAGTTAGGCGCGCAAAATGTACAGGTGCGTGTCTACACTGCCTATCTAAATGAACAGCTGCTCATGGCCAAGCGAGGAGTATCTGAGATGCGAACACCTCCCTATTTCATCTGGAAAAAAGGCAGACTAATGTCCAGACAGCTCTCAATGGTACTCCCAAGTATCATTGGAGAGTGAGACCGAGAGCCTCAGTTCATGCACTTGGCCCATACTGTATACAAGATATAAGTCCAGCGAACCAAATACCAGCAATGCCAGTTAATTATCGGCTCATATGTCCACGACGTGATAACTGTGGGTCAAGACATCACACTACACCTAGCCACCGTGACCCTGTTTTCGAGACAGATGTGGTCAGTACATTTCAGGAGCCAGGTTCGTGCCGGGTACCCTAAATCATTCTGCTTGTTCATATACACCAGGATACCATGCACGAAACAAGTCAGTGAATCACGAACCAAGCCAGTCATGAAAACACACCATTGTGTCTGCTACAATAATGTAGAGAGAATTTGCTGTTTGGACTAGGTTAATCTTAAAACTTAATCAGAGATGAATTGCGAATATTAAACACATCGGCCTATACGCCACTAAAAACCTCAAATATCTGAGTATTCACTTCGATTCTTGATCAGCCTATGAGTAGCTAATCTAGCGGACTCATGTAATAACTATAATTATGGAGAGTTACACTAACAGCTGCTAGAAAGCTTCTTCTTTTCTTTTTTTTTAACCCACGATACAATCCAATGAATCCATCACCACCAAGTCTTGCTAACCATTCCAACCGAACACTACATACCATTAATACAAGATTATTTTAATATTTTGTTACTAATCTGTCTGGTAGCTGTTGCTTACTAAGACAGTAACAGCTTACAGGCAAATTAGTCCCTAAATATTCTTAAAAAATAGCTTACTAATAACGTTAGCGACGAAACAGTCAAATTATTTTCAAAATATACATCAATATCCTACCGTAATTCCTCATACATCCTCAACCTCATACTCATACGACCTCCATTATCAGACCACCTCTTAAACTCTATTATTTTTACATTACTCTCTTATTATTTTTACCCTTCAACGGTAGATAACCACAGAGGGGGGCGTGCCGCCACTACATTTAAACGTAAAATACACAACTTTTAAGGGTTAACTAATTCAAAATAATAGAACATTCCACAGTGTTGCAGATTCTCAATAATGTTTGAATATAGTCGCCATTGTTATCTAGAAAACGTGTACCGCTGGTCGTCATTGTTCTCCAAACAATAGTGACTATAACTGGAGCGTTTTGATTGGTTAAAACCACATTCCAACGAAAAGAACAATAGCGACTAGCTGCACCCTATACTACTCTGAACACCTCAAAATTTGACAAATTAGCCTGTTATAGGATTAGCGCCTTTGCACCAACATCCTGCATTGTGCCTCCAAATACCCAGTGTTTCCACCGATCAATACATGTTACATGCGTCTTATACGACATTTGCCAATTAGACTCTAACCTATCACAAACTGTAGCCTCAAAACAACAAAGTCCATCAGCGCCTTGCAAGTGCCTTGCACACTGTCATTGGGACTGCCAAGTAAATTTTGATATAAAAAACCCCATTTATTTCTGTCTGTTTAGTTGTTTGAGATTGTACAGACTATTTTATAGTTTATCAACCATCTCACGGCACAACCAGTGACACCCGTTAAGACTTAGAGAGTTTCATGCAAGAATGGGCAATGTGAACATCAGATATGGCCATTTCCGCACCCCTTGTGGCAACCAGTGAATAGTCTTGCGTCTAACCTGCAGAGGCAAGCCGAGTGGCAGGCCGAGCAGATGCAGCAGCTTGGGGAGCTTCAGGCGCAGATTCAAGCACACCACACCACCATGAGCGAGCACATGTTAGAGGCAGAGGTCCATGCTAGCCCGCTACCCGTGCTGGAGATATCGAAGAGCCGACCATAGAGGCATGAATCCTGCAGTCAGAAGACATCCTAAGTATATCTAACTAAGTAAGTAAAGCTGGCAGCCTGGTCTAAAACTAATCTACCTTGTGTTGGAGGTTCCCGCTTTGTCAGAGGCACCCTGGGAAAAACTCCAGGTAGTTGAGAAAAATGTATCGAATAAGACCTATACTGTGTCTATAAAATGTTGCGATCCCTTTAATGAAAGTTATTTATGGAGGAGTTTAGCGCGTTGTCCTATCGTTCACTGTGTTAGTTTCACATGGGGAGCTGTGTCCACATTCAGCAACTTCAGCCTATCACTGTATAGGAAGTAGATCAAATCTTGGTAGATTAACTCAACGTGTAGTTGTATGTTCTGAGAGCTCAGCGTGTTTAACAGTGTGTCTGGGAGTGTGGTGTGTCTACAGTCGATAATGAGCTGGAGCATGACCTCATCATTATAGTGAATGTCTGGTACTTTGTTCTTCATGATTTCAAGTAGGCTGTTTAACATATGGCAGTCTGGTTCCCTCCAAGGCCCCACAGTGTAGGATGAAGTGTAGTCTAGTCTCTGGTTCTTTGCAGCATAATTTGCATACTGGAGAGGTTGCCTTTGATCTATCAAAGAGTGCCCTTGTGGACTGTGGTGTGAATGGCCCACATAGAACCTTAGCTTTCACCCTTCTTCTTCTTCTTCTTCTTATTCTTCTTCTTCTTCTTCTTCTTCTTTTCGTTCGCTGATCATACCGCCAGTCCTGTAAGTGACTATCGACATGATCATAAGCGTTAAGTGCGTGGATCCATGGTTTATTAGAGTGCGCCCTGCGGCCCGGAAACCCTGTCTTCAGCACTCGAGGTTTCTGTCAGCGTTACCTCACCCTTACCTCCTTTAGTCGCCTCTTACGACATGCAGAGGATACGGAAGGTGTATTCTAAGCCCCACCTACAGGCCCTCACTTTGAGTGTTTGCACTGTCGTCACTATGGATGTAGTCCATACTGCCGCCACTTTGTTGAGGAGGAGGAGGGAGTCTGCTGACATGTATCGTGTGGAGGAGAGATGGCTGTAATCTCCCATAAGTTTTTCCTGCCAGCGACTGTTGACAGCTTTTCGGACATCGTTGTTCCCCCTATCCTTCTCTGGTGTGATAACTAGCAGTGTATGTGGACTAGGGAGTCCATATTCTTGTAGGCTCTTATCAATATGAATGAACCAGCTGGAGGAGATGTGGTGTTTGGTTGCTAACTGCCATCTAACGACCCTGAATTCTGCTGAGTTCTTATCGTCGATGAGGTTTCTCATCATCATCATCATCATCATCATCATCATCATTGTCATTGTCTCAGGACATAAGCCGGTTAGCTTTTTATTGTCCCGGCAGTATTAAGTTATAAATTACTGCAATTGCTTAAAGAGAGGTGATGGTGATCAACAAATTAAACTAATGGGTGCATGACTGTCGGCTAAGTTAGCACATGGAAATTGAAGCTGCACGTTGCCAGTGCATCAATAAAATAAAAATACATATACTGCCAGAGCCGTGCTGGAGTCAGAGTACAATAGGCGTAAAAGCCTAGGATTGAATTGTGGCAGGTGCATCCACAGATAGTCCCATATGAATCGTCAGTGTGTCAGTATATCAGACATGTGAAAGCTGGTCGGCCAATCCTTGACTTTATAGTCTTGGTGCGGTGGTCCTGTGGAAAGATGCCTGGTTGCTGATGCTATGCGGAGGTGCAGAATGGCGGTTCGATCCCCGACCGGGAGATGGTGACCAACAAATTAAACTAATGGGTGCATGACTGTCGGCTAAGTTAGCACATGGAAATTGAAGCCGCACGTTGCCAGTGCGTCAATAAAATAAAAATACATATACTGCCAGAGCCGTGCTGGAGTCAGAGTACAATAGGCGTAAAAGCCTAGGATTGAATTGTGGCAGGTGCATCCACAGATAGTCCCATATGAATCGTCAGTGTGTCAGTATATCAGATATGTGAAAGCTGGTCGGCCAATCCTTGACTTTATAGTCTTGGTGCGGTGGTCCAGTGGAAAGATGCCTGGTTACTGATGCTATTCGGAGTTGCAGAATGGCGGTTCGATCCCCCGACCGGGAGATGGTGACCAACAAATTAAACTAATGGGTGCATGACTGTCGGCTAAGTTAGCACATGGAAATTGAAGCCGCACGTTGCCAGTGCATCAATAAAATAAAAATACATATACTGCCAGAGCCGTGCTGGAGTCAGAGTACAATAGGCGTAAAAGCCTAGGATTGAATTGTGGCAGGTGCATCCACAGATAGTCCCATATGAATCGTCAGTGTGTCAGTATATCAGACATGTGAAAGCTGGTCGGCCAATCCTTGACGTTATAGTCTTGGTGCGGTGGTCCAGTGGAAAGATGCCTGTTTGCTGATGCAATGCGGAGTTGCAGAATGGCGGTTCGATCCCCTGACCGGGAGATGGTGATCAACAAATTAAACTAAGGGGTGCATGACTGTTGGCTAAGTTAGCACATGGAAATTGAAGCCGCACGTTGCCAGTGCATCAATAAAATAAAAATACATATACTGCCAGAGCCGTGCTGGAGTCAGAGTACGATAGGCGTAAAAGCCTAGGATTGAATTGTGGCAGGTGCATCCACAGATAGTCCCATATGAATCGTCAGTGTGTCAGTATATCAGACATGTGAAAGCTGGTCGGCCAATCCTTGACGTTATAGTCTTTGTGCGGTGGTCCAGTGGAAAGATGCCTGGTTGCTGATGCTATGCGGAGTTGCAGAATGGCGGTTCGATCCCCCGACCGGGAGATGGTGATCAACAAATTAAACTAATGGGTGCATGACTGTCGGCTAAGTTAGCACATGGAAATTGAAGCCGCACGTTGCCAGTGCGTTAATAAAATAAAAATACATACCCACATATATACTTATATGTACATATACATACATACATACATGTATATACCTACATACATATACATATACATACATATACACATAAAACATACATGCACACATATACAACACATATACATATATTCATACATACACACACCTATACATATACATACATACTTAACCACATATGTACACATAAACATACATATGGACTGGCACGGTTACCACACCATGTCAACACTATTACAATGCAATTGAGACTGGGATTAACTCCTAGTATAATTAAAGCATGGGATGGCGCGGATGCCACACCAAGTCCACTGATCAACATTAAACACTTGTGTACATACATACCCACATACACACACATACATATACATATATAATATATATATATATATATATATATATATATATATATATATATATATATATATATATATATATATATATATATATATATATATATATATATATATATATATATATATATATATCATACATATACACATATATACACATATAGTCATATACACATATCAACAAATAGACCAATGGGCGCATGACTGTTGGTGGGACAAGCACTCGAAACCGAATCTGCACACATATGGACTGGCGTGGTTACCACACCATGTCAACACTATTACAATGCATCTGGGATTGGGATTTGACGCTATATTAATTAATGCATGGGACGGCGTGGATACCACACCAAGTCCACTGATCAACATCAAACTATTTTCCTATGTACTGTACATGTTATTTTTATACAATGGCAGTTAACCCCTACCACTCTGGTGTCCATAATCCAACTTATACTGTGGGAATAGCAAAGAATAGCAAAGAACCAGTGTGCATTCTTCAACAACCCCGGTTGAAGATGTTACTGTCTGCGACAGCACCATCTCCCCGAAAATAACCCTAGTTCTCGTAGTCTGTCCTCGTACTGCAGACCTTTCATTGTAGGAATTAGTCGGATAGCTCGGCGCTGTACTGCTTCTATTGTTCTTGACTGTCTCATGAGGTGTGGTGACCAGACCGAGTTACAATATTCTACAATGGGCCTCACTAGTGTCTTGCATAGAAGAAGATAGGTGGTCTTGTCCATGCGGCTAAAGGTTCTTTTCATGATTCCTAATATACAGTTATCTTTTGTTGTGATGGTATTAATATGAGTGTGGAAAGTGAGTTTGTCATCGATATAGATGCCTAGATCCTTTTCACAGTGTGTAGGGGTTATAGGTGGGTGTGTCTCAGTATCTGTCATAATGTATTGGATATCAGGATTGTTGTTTCCTAACTGCAGAACGTGTATTTTGGCTGAATTAAATCTCAACTGCCAATCCAATGACCATTTGCATGCCATGTCAACATTTCTCTGGATATCAGAGTTTTCCGGATTACCAATGAGTTTAGTATCGTCTGCAAATATTTTGCATTGATAACTTTAAATGGAAAATCTTTATAAACTGTACTAGAGAAATACTAACTCCACTGAATCACATCTGCAATCTATCATTTTCACAGGGTATATTTCCATCCCGATTAAAAACTGCATGCGTAACACCTATATTCAAAGCTGAACCCATCTGATTTTACTAACTATAGGCCAGTCTCAGTACTTCCGCTTTTCTCTAAACTTCTGGAAAGATTATACTACAATAGAACTATAAAATATCTTAATAAAAACTCTATAATCTATGAATCCCAGTACGGCTTCAGAGAAAAACACTCTACCATGCTTGCCATTGTGGATATGCTTGAAAAAATAACCACATCCCTTGAGAGAAATGAACACACTCTGGGTGTATTCTTGGACCTCTCCAAAGCATTCGATACTATTGATCATGAAATATTACTTTATAAACTAGCCCACTATGGAATTAGGGGCATTGCATTAAATTGGATATATAGCTATTTAACTAACAGAACACAATGTGTAAAATTCAGTGGGGCCATGTCAGGAGACAGGAAATTAGTCTGTGGCGTTCCACAAGGATCAATTCTTGGACCTCTGTTGTTTATACTATACATGAATGACCTACCCAAAGCATGTAATCACCTCTCACTAATATTGTTTGCGGATGATACCGAACATACATATAAAGGACTTTCTAAGAGGTAGTTATCAACACTATATTTTCCTAAATCCAACAGATACTCACGAAATCTACAAAATACTAATGCAAATTAGCACAGCTAAAAGTGCTGGAATCGATAATTTCAAATGGGAAATTTTTAAACACTGTATAACAGAAATACTAACACTATTGGACCACATCTGTAAT
The DNA here is from genome assembly GCA_034401795.1 of Chaetoderma sp. LZ-2023a. NCBI lineage: Eukaryota > Metazoa > Mollusca > Caudofoveata > Chaetodermatida > Chaetodermatidae > Chaetoderma > Chaetoderma sp. LZ-2023a. The sequence continues at coordinate 43,389,047 of CM067361.1, forward strand.
CTCTCACTTACACAGGGAGTATTTCCATCAAGATTAAAGGTTGCACGTGTGGCACCCATATACAAAGGTAAAGATGTATCTGACTTTACTAATTATCGGCCAGTCTCGGTACTTCCACTTTTCTCAAAACTCTTAGAAAAGCTGTATTTTAGTAGAATTACTAAATATCTAAACAAAAACTCAATCATATATCCTTCTCAATATGGTTTCAGAGAAAAACTCTCTACTATGCTTGCCATTGTGGATATGATAGAAAAAATATCAACCTCCCTTGAGAATAATGAACATACGCTAGGTGTATTCTTGGATCTTTCCAAAGCCTTCGATACAATTGATCATACAATTTTACTGCAAAAGCTTGCATACTATGGAATAAGAGGTACTGCATTGAACTGGATACAGAGTTACCTGTCAAACAGGGAACAGTGTGTACAATTCAATGGGGCTATCTCTGAATACAAAAATATAGTTTGTGGTGTTCCCCAAGGCTCAGTTCTTGGGCCCCTGCTGTTTCTCCTATATATGAATGACATACCCAAAGTCTGCAAACATCTCTCACTAATACTTTTTGCAGACGACATAAATGCTTTCTACAGCCACAAGGATATAGAAATTCTATACAAAAATGTTAATAATGAAATGGCGAAATTAATAGACTGGTTTAAAGTAAACAAATTGTCCTTAAATGTATCAAAAAACTAATTATATACTATTCACAAAATCTAATAAAATAAAAGAAATAGCTCTCCCAAACCTCTATATCGACAACCAGATAATTCAAGAAGCACAATATGCTAAGTTTTTAGGAGTATATCTGGACAAAAATTTAACATGGGAGAAGCATATTGAAATTATTACTACCAGGGTAGCAAAAAGCATTGGCATCATTCGCAGACTGAAACCCTATCTAACACCTAATATTATTTAAAACCTGTACTGCACAATGATACTTCCTCACATCACCTACTGCAATGCTATCTGGACTAATACATCTCAATCTAGACTTAAAAAACTAAAATCTCTGCAAAGGCAATCTATTAAACTATTTTCACAAACAGCAGGTGGCCAGGATATCTTTAAATCAGAAAGGTCTTAAAACTTGAGGACATATGAGGGCTCCAACTATACACAATCTTAAGGGACTTCCACAATGGCAACTTACCCTCATCCTTATCTAACATTTTTATGCTCAATACACAATTACATCCTCACAACACAAGAACAAGAAATAACCTCCATTCAACACACCACCAAACAAAAGCAGCACAACAAAAACCCTCATACAAAGCAATTCAGTTATGGAATAATACAGACACAAGCACACGCACAGACATCATAAAGCTACAGTACTTTAAGCAGAATATCAAAAAGAAGATTATAGAAACCTACTAGACTCTGGAAAACACTCACCATCATGGCATGCTATTCTCATACTTGCACCCAGTCACCAGAACAAATAATAATAATAATAAAAATAATAATAATAATAATAATAATAATAATAATAATAATAATAATAATAATAAGAATAAGAATATCTGTCATAATGGTAACTACCAAACAACTACCTCTACCATCACAGCCTAAAAAAATAAAAAATAAAAATTAATACTTTGTCATTGATAATAAGAATATGTAATATAGAATTATTAACTTAAGCAAGATAAGCACACATCCCTCTGTCATGTCTTTCCCTGTAAAAATGTAAATTGTCATACGTCTATTAACTGTTGGACTGCTGGAAGCGGACAATAATTCCTCATTCATTGGCAATGACTCTGGATTGGCTGAGTATTTTAGAAATATTTGACTGAAAGTTGCTTGTGGCTTAGCCACCGACAATGTTCGGTCAAATTACATTTTTTAGAGGTACTCAGCATACCCTGAGTTAGGCTCCATGGAAAATGTAGACTGCAGAGGCTTGGCAGCGAGACAGTTAACTATATGTATATATAGGACTATAACATGTTAACCTTATCTATTCAGTATTCTCATGTCCTATATTGTTGTTTTATGTTATATGTAGGGGTCCACCGCCACATAGGCTCTGCCTTTGGTGGACTACCTGTTGTGAAACTGTAAATGTATATTCTATATCAAAATAAATAATCCTGAACTTGAACTTGAACTTGAACTTGATACCAATGCCTTTGTAGTCACAAGGACATAGACACTGTATACAAGTATGTAAATAATGAAATGAAAAAAATCATAGACTGGTTTAAAATGAACAAATTATCTCTGAATGTCGATAAAACTAACTATATACTTTTCACAAAATCTAAGAATTTAAAACAAATAGCTCTCCCCAAAATGCATGTAAATAATCAAGAAATTCACGAAGCACAATATGTCAAATTTCTCGGCGTCTATCTGGATAAAAGCTTAACCTGGGAGAAGCATATAGAAATAGTGAGATCCAAGGTAGCAAAGAACATCGGTATCATGCGCAGACTTAAGCCATATCTTCCCCCCTAATATTCTAAAAACTCTATATTATACACTGATCCTTCCACATATCACATATTGCAATGTAATATGGACTAACACGCATAAAACTAAACTAGCACATCTAAAATCACTACAAAAGCAGGCAATCAAATTATTCGCACAGCCAGCAGAGGGCCAGGATGTCTTTAAAACTGGAAAAATGCTAAAACTTGAAGACATTGGAGCTGTCTAATTATATACTATCTTAAGGGACTACCATAATGGCAATCTACCCTCCTCATTATCAAACCTTTTTAGGAACAACTCCGATATACACTCGCACAACACACGAACTAAGAATAACTTACACCAAACCTATTACAGAACAATGACAGCTACACAAAAACCATCCCACCAAGCAATACAACTCTGGAACAATACAGATATAAATATACGCACACAAATTCTTACACAAAGCTCTTTTAAACAAAATATTAAAAAAATAATCTTAGAAAGATACTAAAAATCCAAACCAATGACATGAATGCAGAAGCCACCACCATGGCAGTACAAAAACAAGTATATACCCAGTTGCCAGGATAACAACTAGAATGTAAAATACACATCTGCAATAATAATAATGCATCCGTAATTGTTGATGTGGATGATGCAGTTGTGTATAATAATAATAATAATAATAATAATAATAATAATAATAATAATAATAATAATAATAATAATAATAATAATGCACCAAGAAATGTTGATACAAATTAGGCCGCATTGTTATATTTAATAATAATAATAATAATAATAATAATAATAATAATAATAATAATATTAATAATAATAATAATAATAATAATAATAATAATAATAATAATAATAATAATGCTGCACCAAGAAATGTTGATACAAATTAAGCCGTATTATTATATATGACAATAATAATAATAATAATAATAATAATAATAATAATAATAATAATAATAATAATAATAATAATAATAATAATAATAATAATAATAATATTGTAAACAAGATATGCATGTGTTTTCCCCATTCCCAAGTGTGTGTGCGTGTGTGCGTGTGTGCGTGCGTGCGTGTTAATTGTTTATTGTCTTAAATGTATACATGTAAATATTATATTATCTTCACCCATGATCCAACTATTACTGAATTATATGTTTATTATTTGTTAAATGTAAGGGGTACCGCTGTATAGGCTCAGCCTTTGGTGGATTGCCTGTTGTGTAAATGTAAAATCTATGTGTTACATGAAAATAAATAATTTTGAATCTTGAATCTGAATCTTAAAATACATTCTATGTTATCAGGTAGATCGTTTATAAACAGTATAAAAAGAGCCGGCCCTAGTACACTGCCTTGTGGCACTCCACCTGTGACATTCTTGTATTCTTCTAAATAGCCATATGTCTCTGATGTCAATTTGTGCATTAACATGGATGATACCCACAAGGCCGAGAATTGCTATCTTTGCCGTCCGTTCAGGTGTTTTTTTAATTTGGCGTAGCTTCTCTCGCTGGAAGGCCTCTAAGTGGTCCTGATGTTTCTTGTTTAATATCCAGAGCTACGTCACAGCTCTCAGCAACGGTGCTGGTGGTTCCCTGGTTCCCTATCTAGACTGTCTGTAAATACGTTGCAAATAAATGTAGAAACATCCAAGGGGTGCGTGTGACCAGAAACCTCACTGCACAGTGACGCTGTCAGTTTGGGCGGTGCACCTAATACAGGAGGGACTTCGGAAATGCTTTGATTTTCATACCCATATTGATTAAAACCTACAAAATCAACAGTTTGTAACTATTATTTTTTATCTAATATATAATTAGCAGCCTCGGCGGTTAGCGCGTCGACACCCCCCCCCCCCCCAACGCGCAGACACGCCCCCCCCCCCACCCCCAAATAGCCACGGCCGGGGTGTCAAGAACGTAAATATTTGTTATTAAATCTTTAAAAAGAACTCATGTCTGGCTGTATGTTTTAACCCATTACCCCCAATAGCAGTTGGCTGCTATAACCTTTTGGAAATTTATATCACATATCATATATAGCGCCTACATTCAGAGGTGTGTAGGAACGTACTTTGACGTGGTGGGGTGGCTTGGGGGTGGGGGGTGGGGGGGGGGGGGTTGAGGCGCTAAACTATATGGGTGTGACCAAAACCTAATGGGCGCTACGGAGAATACGCTGAGAGAAAAAATCTGAAGGGTTGCTAGCGCCCCCACCCCTCCCCTACGCCTATGTATATGGCAAGCATCTCGAAAATTTAAAAGCCAACTTATCCTTGTATGGTATCTGTGTTAAATCCAATAAACGAACTTGTAAGGTTCTGAAAACAAGTATTTTATTTTTTAATTTACGTTCGTGATACCCACCCACCCCACACAGACTATACCCCCTCCAACAATGGCAATCCGGTGATTTTTTTTTGGTTTGAAAAATCCAAATTTGTAAACAAAATTAGGGTGAATTATGGTATGTTGTGGTGCATTGTTTTAATTTTATTTTAAGAGCAACCCTATGTCTAAACTCTACAATTAAAGTATTAGAAGGATTCTCAGATCGAGCTTAATCTTCAAAGATTTCCATTGTGAAGATCTAACTCACACCCTCCCGACACTGCCTCCTGCCACACTGTCAATCAAATAATTTGTCAGACCAATGCGATTACTGATCACCCATGTACCCAAACAATCTAGCAACCAAAGGATCAACAAGTCAGCCACTCTAGAGCAATCAGAATAATTATTCAGTCAATCAATGATTAAAGAATAAAGAAATGAATCAATAGTTGGATTCAATTCCATTCAATTACAGCCAGCCATGCGATCGTTCGGCCAATCAATTAGGTATATATACGCACAATTGCAGTGGCGTCGTGTATGGGGCGGTTTGGGCTACCAAGTAGCCTAAATGCATGAGTGAGTGATCGACTAACCAATAGAGTACATGACTGGCTGGCTGGCCCGCCGACCGACTGACTCACAGACTGACCAGCTCACAGACCGACCGACTCACAGACCGACCGACTCACAAACCGACCGACTCAGAGACCAACCGACACAGAGACCGACCAACTCAGAGACCGACCGACTCAGAGACCGACCAACTCACAGACCGACTGACTCACAGACCGACCGACCCGACCCGATCCGACCCGACCAACAGACCGACCCCACCCACCCATCCACTCACCGACTGACCGACTGACCAACTCACCCACTCACTCACCCACCCACCCACCCACTCACTCACTCACTGGCTGGCTCGCTCACTGGCTCACTCACTCACTCACTCACTCACTGACTCGCTCACTGGCTGGCTCGCTCGCTCACTGGCTCGCTCACTCACTGACTGGCCGACTGACCAACTCACCGACCGACCCACCGACTCACGCACTCACGAGTGAGTGACTGATAAATTGTGTGGGTGAGTGAGTGGGTGAGTGAGTGAGTGAGTGGCAGGACGTTTGACCAACTGGCTAGTCAACCGACCAACTAACTGGCTGAGTGGGTGGGTGGGTGGGTTGGTCAGTGGTGGATTGGGTCATAGGTCGATGTCTGTCTTCCGCTGGGGCTGCCACATGCCTGGTTGTCTGGCTGCCGCCCTGGCTGATTGCCTGACTTGGCTGCCTAATTGCGTACTCTGCCCTACACTGCCCTGCCCTGCCCTGCCCTGCCCAGCCCAGCCCAGCCCAGCCCAGCCCAGCCCAGCCCAGCCCAGCCCAGTCCTGGCTGCATGCCTGCCTGCCATGCCCTGGCTGCCTGACTACCTATTATGCCGTGACTAACTGCCTGCCTGTCTCTACTGGCTGCCTGCCAGCCCTACTCTGGCTGCCTGATTGCTTGCCCTGCCCTGGCTGCCTGCCCTGCTCTGTCTGCCTGTCATGCCCTGACTGACTATCTGCCCTGGCTGCCTGCCTTCCTGTCCTCCCCTGGCTGCCTGATTGCATGGCTGCCATGCCATGCCATGCCATGCCATTGCTGCCTGCCTGCTCTGATCTGGCTTCCTTGATTACCTGCCATGTCCTGACTGATTGCCAGCACTGGCTGGCTGCCTGTCTGCCTGCCCTCCCTGGCTGCCTGATGGCTGCCTGCCAAACCCTGGCTGCCTGATTGCCCTCCCTTGGCTACGTGATTGCCTGCCTGCCCTGCCCTTGCTGCCTGATTGCTTGCCCTGCCATGGCTGCCTGATTGGGGGTAATATTACATAGTGCACCGGTCCTGCCCTGGCTTCCGGCCTGAGTGGTTTGTTTGACTGATGTTTATTTATGGATAATATGATAAACATAATTATACTCTGTTTGGGATAATTCCTTTATCAATGAATAGCGCAATCTACGCGCACGTATTACATTGAATGATTACATTAGGTAGCCTAATAGTGCCTTTAGGAGACTAGAGAATTATATAGTGTTAAATTGGGAATATTAGAACAATTGTAAAACCCAAGTATGCGTAGTACCATACACACTAACTATATAGGCCTAACTATGAAGCTGGTGTACGTGTGTAGGCCTACGCCATCAGTCTCACGTAATCGCTGGCATTACATAGACTTAAAAATAAGCATATTGTAATTGTACTTCTAAAATACATATAATAACTACATTTATTTATTGAATTTATGCAAAATACACTAGTGTGAATCCACTTCTAATCGGAACAGCGAAATATTGGGCCGAATTGGTACCGGGGCGCATGCGCTTGACCGCGTTGTTTTTCGCCTCCAGTTCAACAACATCAACATCAACATCAACATCAATTTACAAGGCATAAGCCATTGGCTTGTTATTGCATCAGTGCCAAACTGGTAGGGCAGGCAACCCTGGTCTGGATACAACACGTGTAGCTATCTTCATGTGTGCATGTTCATGTAGATGCACAGGCTGTTTCAAGATTAGTCCACTGTGATGTAATAATTGTATTATGACTTTGGGAATTGACGGCTCACATATGTTGTATAAGCATATGTGTAACAGCAACGTCCAAAGCCACACCATAATCAATTGTGTTCAGTCGAATTCAAATATTCTTTCTTTGAAAAAGATGTCTAGTTTGCCCTTGAATATTTCGACTGTGGTTGCTTCGACTATTGTTGTTGGCAGTGAATTCCAATGTGGTGCCACTCTATTTGCGAAGGAGTGCTTCCGAATATCTTTGCTGCTACGTTTTATGTTGAGCTTGAGCCTATGACCTCTGGTCCGTGTAACATTGGACAGTTCGAAAAAGTAGTTCTTATCAATATTATATAGATCTTTGATGAGCTTGAATGTTTCAATCAAATCTCCACGAAACCGTCTATATTTCAGTGACATTAGATTTAGGGCTTCAAGTCTTTCTGTGTAGCTAAACTCTCTGATTTGCGGGACAAGTTTTGTTGCTCTGCGTTGTACTCTTTCTAATAGCTGCGATTGCCTTTTCAGTCTTGGAGACCATGCTGAGTTGCAGTATTCAAGAATGGGTCGCACAAGTGATTTGTATAGTAGCGTGAAAGTAGATTGATCAATGTTGGTAAATGTTCTCTTGATTAGTCCTATTGTACTGTTTGCCTTGGATACAATGTTCCCTATATGTATGTCAAAAGAGAGGTTTCTGTCGACATGAACCCCCAAATCTTTTTCTACATCTGATGTTGATACAGGATGTGGATCAGGTGTATCTGTCATATAGTATTTGGTTTGAGAGTTATTTCTGCCGAAGTGCATGACATGCGTTTTGTCTGTGTTGAAAGATAGTTGCCATGTCTGCGACCATTTACATACTTTATTTATGTTTTCCTGAATCTGACTGGTAGCTGGGTTGCCGTACATCTTTGTATCATCTGCAAATATTTTGCAGTGGCAGGTTAATCGATCAGGTAGGTCATTTATATATATCAGAAAAAGTATAGGTCCTAGAACACTTCCTTGTGGCACGCCGCTGGTCACCTCAATCCAGTCCGATGATGCATCATTAATTCTAACTCTCTGGCTCCTGTTGCTTAAGTAGTTCCCTATCCATTTTACTAAATTTTCGCCAATACCATAGCTTCTCAGTTTTGTTTGGAGTCGTTGGTGTGGCACAGTATCGAAAGCTTTTGAAAAGTCTAAATATATTGCATCGACAGGTTCGTTTGAGTCAAGCATGGCTGTTAAATCCTCCAGGTATTCTAGTAGTTGAGTTTTACATGATCTTTTACGTCTAAATCCATGCTGACATTTGGTAAATAGATTAGCCGTTTCCAGGAAATTTACAATACTGTCTCTTATAAAAGATTCTAGGACCTTGCATAATGTAGAAGTGAGACTGATTGGTCTGTAGTTGCTTGGGTCATTCTTGGAGCCTTTTTTGTGTATGCAGCATACATTTGCCATTTTCCAGATGTCGGGTAAAATGCCTTCTTCAAGAGACTTGTTGAAAATTATGCATAGTGGTGTACTAATTTCTTTAGCAGCTTCTTTTAGTATTCTCACTGGTATTTCATCCGGGCCATTGCTTTTGTTGGGGTTGAGTCCTTTTAGTTTATTTTCGATGGCAATAGGTGTTATTAATATGTCTTTTAGTATGGTACCATTGTTTCTGGGGTTAATGATTGGTGTAGAAAGAAGATTTGCTGGAGTGAACATGTTTGAGAAAAATGTGTTGAGAATGTTTGCTTTTTCTGTATCATCTGTGGTCATGGTGTCGTTTGCAGGGTTACGTAGCTTGCTAATTGATTCACGTAGAACTGATTTACTCTTGACATAGTTCCAAAAGGCTTTAGGATTTTTCTTACTTTCAGTTGCCACTTTATGTTCAAATGTCTGTTTTGATTTTCTGATGCATGCTGTTGCTTTGTTTCTAGCAATTTTGTAGAGTGTGTAATCTGTAGTTTTCTTAGTTTCATTGTATCTTTTGTATGCACGCTTTTTGCTATTGAGTGAATCTGTTGCCGCCCGATCAATCCAGAGGTGCTTTTTCTTGCCATGGTTTTTTGTTGTAGGTATATACTGTTCTTTCACTGTGTTCAATGTTTTGTGTAGGAAGTTCCAAGCTTCTGATGCATTAAGTTGGTGTAGATGATTCCAGTCAGTCGTTCCTAAGTCTCTTCGCAGTTCGTTATATCGTCCTTTGTTCAACAGTAGTTTTGGCGTAGCTATTTGTTTGCTTGTGCTTAAGATGTCAGGATGTAGTGATATTTGTAGAATGTCATGATCACTTTTACCTAGCGGCGGTAGGTGAGTTATTTCATGGACGATGTTTTCGTTGTTTGTTAAAACTAGATCCAAAAGATTTGAAGTCTGATTTATTCTATGTCGAGTCGGATTAGTAACTAGTTGCTGTAGAAAAATATCGCTGGTAGTATTAAGAAAAGCGTCTTCTTCTTCTTTTGGAGAAAAGCCTGTGTTCCAATTTATCGATGGGTAGTTGAAGTCCCCTACTATAAGAATTTGGTCTGTATTTGCTGCATCAACTTTCTGTAGTAGATTTAAGAGGTTTTTGTTATTTGAGCCATCTGAGCTGGGACTTCTTTTGAGCCATCTGAGCTGGGACTTCTTTTGAGCCATCTGAGCTGGGACTAGTTGCGTAAATATTATTTGATTTTCTAATTCTGCTGCATAAATATCTTGATATGATTCCATATCAAGCTGTCGCTAAGAAGTTCACACATAAGAACACCATAAAACACGCATGGATGCGGAGGAAAATTCGTAGCGTAGCATTCACAACCCCAGAGCTGTCAGACTCGAGAGAATTGTTTATATGCTTTGACCTTTGACATTACCCATAATTCTTTGCGACGCCGTAACTCCGAGGTAGCAACCTCGATTGAGAGCACGTTTTCTATTTTCCTGTTGCCCTTGCACTAACCATATTTGTAGAAAGACATATAACTGTACGTGTGTGCAAAAACCATTAAGTGCAAATTCAATTCACGTGAATTCACGCTTAATTAAAATAATGTTGTATTTTCGTGGTATTTCTAAAAGCCGAACCTGCATGTTAAAAGATTTAATAGTTTCCATATCAAGGTTTTCATATTTGCTGAATCCAACGCTGAGATACCATGTTATGGCCCTTGAATGTGGCAATATCGTCTTTCTATCACACAGGTTATCCCCTAGAGGCGTAGAGGCTAGATAGGATTTCAATGGATATGGATTTCAGTTTTTCACTAGAAATTAGAATTATCGCTCGAGTTGAAATGCATAAATACAATTTGTTTCGCGACTATTCTCTACAATGATGGGAATAAGAAAAGATATTGCATTTTACAGCTTTTTCCATTAAAGTCACTAGTTTTCGTAGGAGGAAATAGAAAGACGATATTGCCAAATGTCGACAAGAATGTCTGTATCGTCCAGTAAGGTGTTTTCGAGGGTCATGTATTTTCGAGGGTACTTACTTTTGACATTCTCATGTGCGCGTCTGTTAAGCGATGTCAACAAATCATGTGTTTTAAATAGATACAGTATTTTCACACCACAAGTGGTGAAGTGTAAATTTTAAAAGGATGCGCGTAAAACAAGTGATTATTTTATGCATTTTGATGTCAGTGTAGTGAAAAATGTATTTTCATTTACTTTTTTGACCCATGATAAAAATACTGATAACTTATAATTAAATGATACAAATCAATCCAATTTTTGCGTCCAACAACATCTGCCAGTTGCTGTCTTGAGTAGCATAGCAGATCCGTTGTCATAGCAATAATTTACTTCTCTCGAAGCGTGGAACTGTCATGGGGTTCTTATGTAATTTTCAGATCTAGATTGATTTTTCTCTACCTGAATGGCGATTCAAACAGACCCTAGTTACCACATACAATATATATTTCAATAATTTTTTCTATTTTCCGGTAGACTAAACACCTATGTTTATTTTCAATATGACATTTACCAATTTCCAAAAGAAAAACTGAAAGATTTTAACTTTTTTAATGCTTTGGCTGAAATTTGCTGATACCCAGTTATCACGAAACGCGGAATATATCCAGATCTGGATTTACAACTATAAATTAGGTTCTGTGCTTGTATCAGACCCGTTTACGGCATTATTCTCGGTGACAAGTGACCTGCCTTTGCTCAAATCATAAAAATTACATCAATTCACTGCCTAACTAGAGTTGAAATTACATGATTACAACACCCTCGAAAACACATGACGCAATACTGAGATTACATCTGTAGACCAGGTTATGGATATTTGTAAGCAGTAAGTTTATTTTAGGGTCTATTTATATTTTTATGCACGTTTTATTTCAGTGAAGGGTTAGTAGTTACGAAATTTAACAAATTTGTTGATAAAATTCCTACTCTTGTATTAAATCGGCGAAAATGTGCTTACACCCTCGAAAACCTATTATTCGATGATAATTGTCGACTCGGCTATGACATCAGATAGTCATATAGCCATCAAGTTCAACTAACTCTGTATCGTGATCATCATCATCATCATCATGTTTTCAGGACTTAAGCCTGAGGCTTCTTATGTCCTGTTGCATAGTATGTTTTTATTTTGCTTGTGTTGTTTTATTGGTAGTGCTATCGGCTCTGGTGCTAGTCAAAATCATACATCATTTTGTCTCTAATCTTTATCTAGTCTCTGTTTAAAAGAAACAGTATGGGTGGAGAGAGGACAGATTCAGTATTCATTTGGTAAAAAAGCTAATGATCTTGCTGCACCGGTCTACTCTTAACTTGTATGGGTGGCCTCATGTGTTAGGGTTCTGTATTTGAGGCTGAGTACAAGTACATTTACTTTTTAGCCATTGTGCTGAGACTGAGTACGAGTACATTGTAAATTTACTTGAGTACGAGTACGTCTTAATACCAAACTCATCCATGGTGGCTATGGATGGGGTGGGGGAGAATAGCCACTCTAGAATATTTCCCTGTGCTTGCTATATGGGGTGGAGTTGCTGTGAATTCTGTAAATATGCATGTAAATATAAAATATGGCTTCTGTAGTGGTGTTTCCCTCTATTTATTTACAAAGCAAGGGTATGTTGTTGAATATTTTGGATATAATCAGACTGAATGCTGTTGTTACCATGTGAGCTGTTCGCTCCCAGCCAAATTAGTGTCAAAACATTTCACAGAATATTTACTAACGCTTTTAACAAAACATACAAAATGACAAATTCATTAAAATAAGAAGTAACCAGTTGAATATTTTTAAAATAATCGGATTGGCAGTTGCTCCTACCTTAGGCAGCAATTACTTCCAGTCAAACTATTTTATAAATATTTAACAGAATATTCCTTACCTCATAAAGAAGTTCCTGAATTCCTGGCTTGATTGCTATGAATGTATAATATATGGCTTCATCAGTCAAATGGTTAAATTACAAATAATTTATTTCAGATAAATAATGTAGTACTTAATGTTGAATATTTAAAAAATAATTTGACTGATAAACATTACTGCTGATGGCAGCATTCGCTTCCAGTCAAACTATTTTCGAAATATACAACATTGAACATTATTCTTAGCCCTTACCACTCTGATGTCAACATTCTATCTTTTTGCAGTGCCAGTAGCAAAGAAACTTGTTTACATTTTTAAAGAATTTTGGTGGACGATGTTGCTATCTACGACCACCATCCTCCACCAAATTTGTTTAACAGTGAACACCAGTTCATCTTTTAATTTAATTTGAAAATTTAAAAATTTGACATCATAGTGCTAAGAGTTAAAATACTGTATGTATTATTAACATTGATTAACCCTTTAACTCTTAAATTGTTCAATATTTCAATTTTTTTGAAAACTTAACCACTATATTAACTAGTTTTCTTAAAAAAATTTTAATAGTCTTCTCTTGGTATGCAAATTGACATTTTCCCAAGACTACTGCAGAAGGCTCTTTTGCACAGGATTAAGTGTTAAAGGTTTAAGAGTTCCATAAAGCCTGAAATAATGGGGTTTGTCCTATTTCATTGTCAGGACCAATGAATGGTATCTAATCAGTAGTCCTGAGTATATTCGTCAAGGTGAAGTATTTGTTAACATAAGGCGTGTTTGCGCAGCTGTTCTTATCTTCCCTCCTACATCTCTCAACACTTTCAATGATAAATGACAATTTTTATGCTGCTAAGAAAGATTCTATTGAATGTTTAATTTTATTCCCTATTAACATACCTACAGCAAACATCCATTTCAACACAAACATCCAGAAATTCAATTTCCAAACAAATTAACAGCTACGTTTTAAGTATTTTTTGAAAAACTTTGGATTCCGGATGATACCATTGAAACTTGAGGGTAGGCTTGCATGATATATTGTCCTAGAAGGTATCGCGATATACCGTGGTGAGAAGATCGCGATATTTCGATATATGTTATTTTATGGTATATGAATTCACGGGCTGAATTCACCTTTCCAGAGTACCCACCCATCATATGACGTCATAATGAACTGCGTGATGTGTACAATGACATCATAATGTATGACATCATGAATGATGTTGATAAGTACGTCACGAACGCATATATGAAGACGGTCTATGCATTGTTGTACAAATTGTTTGCTTTTACTATTTAATAAATATTCTGTTGAATATTTGGAAACTAATTTGACTGGGCACTGTTGCTGCCATAGGCAGCAACAGCACCCAGTTAAATTAGTTACAAAATATTCAACAGCTTCCCTGTATAGTTTTCAGGAAATTGATAGCTAGGGCATTTGGGGATCGATCAATCCCAACACGGCAAGGTGTGGGTGGAGCTTAGCTAGTGATCGGCGGGGCATAGCTAAAAATGGAAAGGTCCATTGGTCTTGGGTTCCGTGGGACTGCACGGTTTGGCTGATGTAGACATGTCGGCTTCGCTATCAGTTTTCATATCCGTTTTGGCTATGTCCTGATTCTCACCCCTCCTGTATGTTTACTATGGGACATCGATTTGCCACAAAATTTGGTCAAAACATTATAAAAAAAATTATCTATAATCATTTTAATGTCTACAACATTTTAATAAGTAAGGCAATAATTCTATTATGCTTTTTTTCGCCAAACGAAGAAAGTGGTAAAATTAAATAACAGAAATAAACTTTGTGAGGGGTAAGAATAAGGATATAGCCCCAGTTTTAACCGAACATGACTTGTAATTGGTAAATTTCATCACAAATTAAATCCAGTTGCCAAGATGCTTAAAGAACGATCGTTATTAAGACGAAAATATGACACAATTTCCCGTTGTACCTTTTTGACACCTTACACCTTGGCTTAATGTATACCCTGTCCATCATTGCGGGAGTGAAATTATTACATTGGACAACCTAAATATTGCGTACTCTGTTATAATCATCGTTTATTAAATCAAAATTAATCAAAGAATTTGACATTTCATGTCGTTTTTGTGAAAATGTACAAATCACGTGATATTAGGAATGCACTTTAGATCCATAGATATCTAATGTTTAGATCTGATCCGCATTTACCGAGTACCCGTTTACCAATAATAGTTAGCCTTCGGAAACATCTTGGTTAGGATTAATTTTGATTTTATAAACCATGCTTACTAAGAAATATGCAATATTGTTCAGAAATATTTATACTGTCCAAAGTAATAATTTCACTCACACAATCATGGTTTCGAGGTATACAGTAGGGCGGCAAGAAATTGTACCGGTAAATTGCGTTAAATTTTCGTATTATTGTCCATCTTTTGAACCTATTTTAGTGAATAAACTTCAACTTTTTTTTACCTATTCCTAATATAAGCCCACCCCTCTCGCAAAGATGTTGGTTTGGAATTAAATTGAGCAGCTTTCCGTAATAGAAGGCTACGCTACAAATACATGTAGGCAGAATACGACGTAACAATACAATTTTCGCGATATCTTGATTTTTTTTTCAAAATCATCATAAAAATCGTAGCTGGAAAAAAATCGTGATTTTCGATAATATCGGATAATCGTGCAGGCCTACTTGAGAGGATGGTTGGACTATGTATGGGGAAGAAACCTATCGAAATTGACAATGATCGTAAATCCAAGATGGCCACCAGCCACTGAGGGTCATCTTGAAAATCGGTTTCCGAACAATAACTCCAATTTTGTTGAGTGGATCGCTTTGAAACTTCATTGGATTCTTGGACAAGAGGAAGAAACATATCAAATTTGTAGATGATCTGAAATCGAATATGGCCACCAACCACCGGCTGTCATCTTGAAAATTGCTTTCCAGATGATAACTCCATGACCGTTTCTTGGATTGCTTTGAAACCTCAGAGGGTGACTGGTCGAGATGTGAGGAAGAAATCACTATTATTTGATAGCTCTCAGTCATTGGTATCTCATCGTAGCGGGGTATTATGTGCCATTTGCGGAGCTCTTGTTGTAAATACATGTGCATACAATATCAGCTTTCTTCCATATTTCTGGGATAGTTCCTTCCATAAATGATTTATTGTGCTTTACTCAATTCTGTTGCAGCCTCTTTTAATACTCTAGGTAGGATATTGTCGGGTCCATGACTTTTATTTGGATTTACGGGATTTCTCAATGCTATCTTGTGGTATTTGTACATTTATCTATAATACTAGGGGGGAGGTTAGGTATTTTGTTGCAGTTTTCTTTTGTAAAAATGCTAGCAAAGAAATTATTTAGTACCTCTGCCTTTTCTTGATCTAACTCTATCATCTTCATGTAAACTCCGGGATTCTTTAGGCTGCCTACAGATGCATTTATTTGGGTTTGACTTTTTACATAGTTCCAGAAAGCCTTGTTGTGATTTCTAGCACTCTCTGATGCAATTTTCTTTTCAAATTCTACTTTTGTTGATCTAATTTGTGATGTAGTATTGTTTCTCGCTCTATCCTCATTATAATCTCTAGTATTTTTTTTTCTGTTTGTATTTTTGAAGGTTCTTCGCTTTACTTTTATTTGGAAATTATGTTTCTAGTTGTACATCAAGGCATTTTCTTGCCTTTAACTTTAATAGTAATTTAGTATTGGTCTAATCAATGACTGGATTTCAATTTAACTTAGGTGGAACGACCTTATCACGATTCCATTTAACATATCAAACGAGAATTTTGATTGGCAGACGTCATGGATTTTCTAAAACTTATCCAGAAATCCTTTAAAAATTGTATTTCGTCCTAAACCACTTGGCGATTTTAACCAAATTTGCCTGTAATGATCCTATTGTGGTAGCCTCTATAACTGCTCTTCAAAATTTTGAATAGTCGATTTTTTGGGACCCCGGTATCCATCATGGATTTTCTGAAAATTTTCCAACACCTTTTAAAACGCTGCTCCTCCTTAATCAATAGCCTGATTTCAATGAAACTTTCGCGGAATGATGCTATGGTGGTAGGCTTCACTGTATCAAACGATAATTTTGATTGGTCAATTCTTTTGGTGGCCATCTTGGATTTTCAGAAAATTGTCCATCTTGTCTATTTAAATGCAACTGGTTCAAATGCTAATATTCCAGGTGAGCATCATCTTGTTTAGAAAGATTGCTTTTAGATCAGCATACATATTGACTTTCTCCTTCGACTCCCAACTGCCGAGTACCCGTTTGCCATGAAGCTCATTCTTGTTTGCATAGCAACAAGAGCTATCTGCTTTTTTGCAGTTGGAGTCTTAAAGTCTTTTTCTGTGATTGTGATAGCTTTGTGTTCGCTCTCTAAGGATTAGTTGGATTACCATGGAAGGAGCCAATGATATCCAGGTCGTATATTTCCATGTTATTCTATAGTTAAAAGACTTAAGTCTTCAAAATTTTGTCTGTGTCGCATGTTCCAATTTCTGACCCCGAATCTGGGACGTGTGTTAACAACGAAATATGCCAGATTGATCGCCTTTCTTTAACCCCAACAGGCGATCGGCAGATATGAAATAAGGTGTTGGCTATACGGTGTTTAGCGCGAAAATCGGCTGACGTCATTCTCAGTAAGATCCGAGCAGGTGACGTCACACCCGAGTTGTCTCAGATTTTTATGTGAAGAAAATGTTTCATTAATTCGCGCATCTGATTCTGGGTGCTGCGTACTGTATTGGTACCAGAAAAACTTTGGAATTTTCAAGTTTTGCGTGTTATCACGATCTGTTTGCAATGATCGGTGGTTTCAAAATTCTTGATTAGATGTGTGGTCTGCGGTTTTACCGTGTGCTACAGCAGTTTGTTTACATTTTGTTGTTTCTTCACATATCGTTTTGGCCTTCGTTAGGAGTATAATTTATATTGATTAGTAAATATACCCCGAATGCTATGCGATATGGTTCCTGGTTCAGTTATACATCCTTGAGGATCAGTTTATGGGTGTATCTTGCCCGCTTCGTTCTTGTCGTCATAATCAATGCAATCTTTGCTGTAGCATTGCGGGGTGGGGTGCGGGAGGGTTAACATTTAATTTATGATCAAATTATTTGAAAATTATTTGTCTGCCTTCTATTCCTGTTTCTTTCCGCTTGCTTATTGTAGGTTTGTGCTTATTTATAGGCCAAGCCAGCCCCGCCATCATGTGATGAGTGCCATAAATTTGTGAGGCTTCTGTTCAAGGACCATGTCTGCTTTCGTTGTACAAGTTGTAATCTTGATAGTAGGTGTAACATTTGTGCAGTGTGATCGTCCGACATGATGGTCAAGTTCCTTGCCAAGAATGACTTGGCAGGGTCTGATGCGGGGTCAGGCAGTCCGAAAGTAAATCGTGATGGCACCGCCGGCGTGGTATGGTCCTGCTATGCAAGGCTTCTTGCATAGCGTTCTGCCTAAGCTGGTGTCCCTGCTTCCAAAAGTTGTAGGGCAGTCTCTTCCCGTGCTTGGTATGGACCCTGTCCTTGGACAGGGTTCTGGACTGGCCACCGAGGGAGCCGTCTCATACGGCTCCCTGGCAGTCCCATCGGGCTCTGGCCTAATGGGTTCTGTCTCTCTGCGGCCACCTCCGGGTGGTCCAGTAGCAGTGGCCGGGCCGTCAGGCATGGGAGACGTCTGCGAGGACGGCTCCAGTCTTTCCTCATCTAGTGACGACTCTTCGGAGTCTGAAGACGAGGAGGAGAGATTGCTGCGGCCTGAGATGCCGCGGGTGGAGAGCATGGAGGTAGATTCCATCCTGGACAGAACCGCCTTCCATCTGTCTGGCTTGACGCAAGCCAGGACAGCGGCTCCGCCCATGGTTGAGGCCACTCCGGTACCGGGCACCGGTCCCATGATGGTGGGTTTGCCGCCAACCGACACGGTGACGGATGTGGCTGGCCAGGTGTGGTATACACCTATCTCGCCTGGTCCAGCGGTCAGGCATGGGGTGCCTTAGGCCCCTGTGCTTGGCCACGGTTCCTCAACCGTTACGGGTCCGCACAGTTTTCTGTGCGGACCTACTCCATGGACCGGAGTGTCCTCTTTGGCTAGCCAGGGTGGACCCGTCTGGTTTCGACCACGGCCGAAGAGGATACACCCCATCCATCGGTGGCATCGATTAGGATGGGGATCTTGCCCGTAGCTCGGATCCAATCTATTGGACTGGATCCAAGGTTTATGGAGTTGTTGGATGCTATTTATAGCAAACAACTCCTGACAAGGGCCAGCTTCCTGCGGCCTCCAGGGAGGTGCGGGCGAGGTGTCGTATCCCACGGGGGGAATATGACGGATATGGTGTTGTTCCAGCGGTCAATGAGTATGATCGCTTGATGCTGGGTGTCCAGAGTGCTGGAGTGGGTGGCCCAGCCCCGGCGCTGGTGGACAAGTCCCAGGTGCACCATGATGAAGTCCTGTCCCTATGCGATGAGGGGGTGAGGGCAACAATGAGTGCTGTCAATCACTCTTATCGCCTTCTTCAATCGGTGTGGGCTGAAGCGGGGGCAGGCCACCTGTGGCGCTATCATGTGTCAATGACGGTGCTGTCTATGGCCACATTGGCAAGGGTGCAAACGCAAGTGACAAAGTCTAGGAGGCAGATGGTCCTTGACCATATGCGTCTGGCTACTGCCGTTAGGGAGCGTCTTCTTGGGACACCCCTTACTGGTCCTGGCATCTTTGGTGGCCAAGCGCGGGCCATCTTAGAAGACACTGCCAGCATCGCGCAGAATCGGTTAGCAGTGAATCTGCAGCTGGAACTAGTGCGACAGGCGCACGCACTAGGGGCTGTAGCCAAGCCACTAACCGGGCAACCTTCTAAGAAGCAGTAAAAGCATAAAAGCAAGGCGAAAGCCAAGCCTAGTGCTGCTTCTGCTTCTACTGGCGAAGAAGGTTGTGGAGGCCCCTACCCACCCCAATTTTGCTCCTGATCGCCCAAGAGGCGGGAAGGACAAGGGGAAGGATAAGTCCTCGAAGGGTGGAAAGAAGGTGTGACGTCAGACAGTCTGGTCCTGGGATGGTTATTCCAGGGGTACATGCCAGAGTGGTGGGATTTTTTCCACCACAAAATCTGTCTTTGGCACCTGTCTGGACACCCGTCCCAAGGGAACCAGACAAGCCATTCAAAACGAAGTGTCAGGTTTGCTTCTGAAGGGAGCAATAAAACCAGCAAACCAGAACACTCCAGGCTTCTATTCAAACATGGTCCTTGTCCCCAAGAGCACATGGGGATGGAGACCCGTACTCAATCTCAGGCCATTAAATTGATTTTTCCATATGCCTCGGTTTCATATGGAAACTCCGAGGTCGGTAATGGCAGGATTGAGGAAGGGAATGTGGTATGTATCGATCGATCTGAAAGATGCATATTTCTCCTTCGATCAATACTCACCATTCTGTTACTTCTGATATACAGCTGGCCCTGACAGCGGCTCTAGGATTATAGACTTAGAAAGCTTTACCGACTCCTGGGAACCGGGTACCCGGCTCCCCACTGCCGAGTACCCGTTTACCATAGAGCTCATTCTTGTTTGCATAGCAACAAGTGCAATACATGCTTTTCGCATTAAGGATTTTAGTGTTTTTTAAAAGAATCTAAGTCTTTAATCAGTGATAGTTTGTGTGTTCTGAAAGGATAACTAAGGACTATGGAGAATACCGCCCAAGACAACCAGGTTGTATTGTTCTTTATATCCATAGTTAAAAGACTTAGGTCTCTAAATTTCGTTGTGTCGCATGTTCCAATTTCTAACCTCATAGAATCTGGGACGTGTGCTAGCAACGATATATGCCAGACGATCGCCTTCTTTAAACCCCAACAGGCGATCGGCAGATATGAAAATAGGTGTTTGCTACGGTATTTCTAACACGAATATCGGCTGACGTCATTCTCCGTAGAATCCGAGCGGGTGACGTCACACCCGGTCGCTCGGATGTTTATGTGAAGAAAAATTTTTTCATTAATTCGCGCATCTTGTTCTGGGTGCTGCGTACTAAAAAATGGTACCGGAAACTTTAGAATGATCAAGTTTACGTGCGATCACGATCGGTTTGCAATGATCGGTGGTTTCAAAATTCTTGAGTAGATGCGTGGTCTGCGGTTTTACCGTGTGAGACAGCAGTTGTTATACATTTTGTTGTTTTCTTCACATATCGTGCTGCGTTCGTTAGGAGTATAATTTATATTGATTAGTAAATATACCCTGAATGCTATGCGATATGATTCCTGGAGCCGTTACACATCCTGTAGGATCTATTATGGGTGTGTTGTGCCCGCCGCGTTCTTGTCATAATCAATGCGATCGTTGTTGTAACGTGGCGGGGTGGGGTGCGGGAGGTTACGGTTAATTTATGAGTCAAAATATTTGAAAATTAATTGTCTGCCTTCCATCCGTGTCTCGTTCCGCTTGTTTATTGTAGGTTTGTGCTTATTTTATAGGCCAAGCCAGCCCCGCCATCATGTGACGACTGCCATAAGTTTGTCCGTGTAATGTTCAAGGACCATGTCTGTTTTAGGTGTGCCCTGTGTAATATAGATCATAGGTGTAATGTTTGTGCAGTGTGGTCCGTCGAAACGATGGTTACGTTCCTTGCCCAGAAGGACTTGGCTGGGTCTGACGCGGGGTCAGGCGGTCCGAGAGGAAATCGTGGAGCGCCCGGTTCGGCCGGTGGGGGTGCTCCACGTCCCCAGCTGGAGGTGGCGGAGATGGCACCGCCGGCGTGGTTTGGTCCGGCTATGCAGGGTTTTCTGCATAGCGTTCTGCCCATGCTGGTGTCGTCCCTGCTACCAAAGGTTGGGGGGCAGTTTCTCCCCATGCCTGGTACGGATCCTGTCTTCGGACAGGATTCTGGACTGGTTACCGAGGGGGCCGTCTCGTACGGCCCCCTGGCGGGTCCGTCTGGCTTCGGCCAGACGGGTTCTGTCTCTCTGCGGCCACCTCCGGGTGGTCCAGTAGCGGTGGCCGGTCCGTCAGGTGTGGGAGCCGTCCGCCAGGACGGCTCCACGGTTTATTCGTCTAGTGACGGCTCTTCGGAGTCTGAAGACGATGAGGCCGAGGAGGAGAGGTTGCTGCGGCCCGTGAAGCCGCAGGTGGAGAATATGGAGGTTGATTCCGTCCTGGACGGAACCGGCCTCCATTTGTCTGGTTTGGCGCAAGCCAGGTCAGCGGCTCCGCCTGCGGCTGAGGCCAATCCGTTACCGTGCACCGGTTCCGCACGGCTTGGTTTGTCACCAGCCGTCAGGGGAACCGGTGTGCCGGGCCAGGCGTGGTACTCACCTATCTCGCCTGGTCCGGCAGCCGGACATGGGGTGCCGTTGGCGCCCGTGGCCGGCTATGGTTCCGCGATGGTTACGGGTCCGTACGGTTTTCCGTGTGGACCTACCCCATGGACCGGAGTGTTTCATGGGGTGGCGGCGGAACCATGTGGTAGCGGAGTGCCTGGCGTGTCAGCCGTGGCTCCTGGCCGGGAGGCCATGGCTGGCAGACCCGTAAGCATGTCAACGGGTGACGTGTTTGCGGGGGTATCTTCTTCGGAGTTAGACTGGTCTGATGCTCTGGCGTGGCTAGCCAGAGTTGACCCGTCTGTGGTTTCGGCCACGGCCGATGAAGATGCGCCCCGTCCGTCGGTTGCGTCGATTAGGACGGGGATTTTGCCCGCGGCCCGGATCCAGTCAGTGGGACTGGATCCACGGTTCATTGATTTGTTGGATGCTATTTATAGTAAACAACTAATGACCAATGGTCAGCTCCCTGCGGCCTCCAGGGAGGTGCGGGCAAGGTGCCGTATTCCGCGGGGTGAATACGACAGGTATGGTGTAGTCCCGTCGGTCACGGAGGATGACCGATGGGTACTGGGCGTCCAGAGTGCCGGGTCGGGTGGTCCCGGTCCGGCACTAGTGGATAAGGCCCAGGTACACCAGGAAGAAGTCCTGGCCCTATGCGATGAGGGTGTGAGGGCAGCCATGAGCGCTGTCAATCACTCCTATCGTCTACTTCAGTCGCTGTGGGCTGAAGCGGGGGCAGGCCACCCTGTGCCACCTGTGGCGCTATCGTGCGTTAATGACGGCTTGGTGCTGTCAATGGACGCATTGGCAAGGGTGCAAGCGCGTGTGACGAAGTCCAGGAGGCAAATGGTCATTGACCATATGCGTCCGGCTACGGCAGTCAGGGAGCGTCTTCTTGGGACGCCCCTGACAGGGCCTAGCATCTTTGGTGGCCAAGCGCGGGCCATCTTAGAGGACACCGCCAGTATTGCGCAGAATCGGTTAGCGGTAAATCTCCAGCTAGAGCTGGTGCGGCAAGCGCACGCACTAGGGGCTGTGGGCAAGCCGCTAACCGGACAGCCTTCAAAGAAACAGAAAAAGCATACGGGCAAGGCGAAAGCCAGGCCTATTGCGACGTCTGTTTCGGCTGGGTTCTCGGAGCCGCTGCCGGCGAAGAAACCCAGGAAGGCTGTAGAGGCGCCTACCTTCCCCAATGTTGCTCCTGACCGCCCTAGAGGTGGTACGGGCAAGGGGAAGGGTAAGGGTAAGGCCTCAAAGGGCGGACAGAAGGGGCCGAAGCGTACCTGAGGGTACGCAAGCTCCCTTCATATCCGCCTGGACCGCACCTGTGCGACAGGAACAGCGGTGCCAGTTATACCCGTCGTACCTAGAACGAAATGGTTCTCACTCTCTCTCTCGTTAAGAAAGGGGGGAGGGGGGGGCGGACTGCGAGTCGGACAACCCCGTTAGACGTCGAGGCGTCTATGGTGGGTGGAAGGCTCATGCGTTTCGTCGAGGTTTGGCAAGGTGTGACGTCAGACAGTCTGGTCCTGGGATGGTTATCCCAGGGTTACATGCCGGAGTGGTGGGACTTTCCGCCACAAAATCTGTCTTTGGCACCAGTCTGGACACCCGTACCAAGGGAGCCAGACAAGTTAGAAGCCGTTCAAAAGGAAGTGTCGGGTTTGCTTCTGAAGGGAGCAATAAAACCAGCAAACCGGAACACTCCAGGCTTCTATTCAAACATGTTCCTTGTCCCCAAGAGCACGGGGGGATGGAGACCCATACTCAATCTCAGGCCATTAAATTGGTTTATCCATACGCCTCGGTTCCAGATGGAAACACCGAGGTCGGTAATGGCGGGATTGAGGAAAGGAATGTGGTGTGTATCAATCGATCTGAAAGATGCATATTTCCACATTCTGATCAATCGGAGTTGGCACAGGTTTCTGAGATTTGCGTTTCAGAATCAAGTATGGGAGTTTACAGTTCTCCCGTTTGGCCTGTCGACAGCTCCGAGGGTTTTCACAAGAGTGGTCCTTGCGGTGACAGCGTTTCTCAGAAAAGAGAACGTGGCGCTACACACCTACATAGACGACTGGCTGCTCAAGGCAGACTCGGCAGCCAGGTTGAACGTGGATACTGCGCTGACTCTGAAGTTCTTTCAGATCTAGGCTGGATAGTCAACGAGGAGAAATCCGAGTTGACACCCACTCAACATTTCGTTTATTTGGGGATGCGATTCGACCTCGAGGAGGGCAGGGTTTACCCGTCAGAGCCCAGAGTGGTGTCTCTGTTAGCCATCCTCGGGAGTTTTCGAGTGGGAAACCACATTCAGGCAAGGCGGTTCCTTCAGATGCTGGGCATGATGGTCTCCATGGAGCAGGTTATCCTGTACGCTGCTCTAATGCGAAGACCTATCCAGTTGTATCTGATGTCTCTGTGGAAACAGAGAACAGAACCCCTGTCAAAACTGGTGCCAGTTTTGGAGCCGATAATATCGCATCTTCTATGGTGGAAACAGCGTCAGAATCTCCTAATAGGGGTTTCGCTGCACCTACCCCACCCCCAGCTGTCCGTTTACACGGATGCATCGCTGGAAGGGTGGGGTACCTGCCTGGGAGAACACCAGGTCTCGGGCACATGGACTCTCCCGGAGAGTCAGCTGCATATCAATCTGTTGGAAATGATGGCAGTGGAACTGGCGTTGGAAGAGTTCCTTCCGATGATCAGGGGCAAGGTGATATTGATACGGTCGGACAATTCGACAGTAGTATCATATATAAATCGCCAAGGAGGGACCAGGTCGCCCACCCTGTGCATCAGGTTGTGGCACTTGATTCAATGGTGCAGGAATTACTCGGTTGTTTTGAAAG
Source organism: Chaetoderma sp. LZ-2023a (assembly GCA_034401795.1). Lineage (NCBI taxonomy): Eukaryota > Metazoa > Mollusca > Caudofoveata > Chaetodermatida > Chaetodermatidae > Chaetoderma > Chaetoderma sp. LZ-2023a. Next base: position 43,413,909 of record CM067361.1, read on the forward strand.
CAGCTCATATTCCTGGCCGATTGAACATTCTGGCGGATGCTTTGTCTCGCAGACAGAGAATCCTGCCAACAGAATGGTCCCTCAACCCTCCAGTTCTACGACGGATCTTCGAGCATTGGGGCAAACCCAACGTGGACTTGTTCGCCACAAAGGAAAATGCTCAAATCATGACATATGTCTCGCCGATTCCAGATCCAAATGCCGTCGATACAGACGCTCTGGCGATAAGCTGGAGAGGGATGCACGCTTACGCGTATCCACCCACCATTCTTCTACCGAAGGTATTGGTGAAGGTCAGGGAGGAACCGTGTCTGGTCCTGCTAATAGCGCCGTATTGGCCGAGCAGGGCGTGGTTCACGGATCTTCTAGATCTGCTGGTGGAAAATCCTGTGCAGTTGCCCGAGATTCCGAACATAATCTCCCAGGCCAAGGGACGCTTCCTACACGAGCGTCCCGAAATGTTCAAATTGACTGCGTGGATGTTGTCAAACAACGTTCCACGTCGGAAGGCTTTTCTCGACAGGCTGCTGATTTCATCGCGGCTGCGAGAAGGAGGTCAACCTTCAAGTCATATAACAACACGGTTAACAGATTTGCAGACTGGTGTGAAGAAAAGGGTATTGATACCTTTCAATCCACTATTCAGCAAATAGCAGACTTTCTCTGTGAGCTGTTCTTTACAGGACTAGCTCCCGTCACAATTGCTGGATACAAGTCAGCTTTGGCATCAGTTATCCCTTGTCTAGCCAACAGGGATAGTCCAGAGGTGGCCCAGTTAAACGTGATGTTGAAGGGAATGAGCAATCTCCGCCCGAGACAACCGGTAGTCATTCCAGCCTGGAGTCTATCTTTAGTGCTTAATGTACTGGCCAAGCACCCATTCGAACCGTTGCGTTCGGCTAGTCTAAAGCATTTGACTCTAAAGGCGGTCTTTCTATTGGCAGCTTCCTCAGCTAGAAGGCGCAGTGAGATCCATGCGCTTTCGGCAGAGAGGAACCGATTTATTGTTTCTGGAGAAGGTCTGCGTCTTCTGCCAAGAGCAGAATTTATGTCAAAGAACCAATCTTTGAGATATCCCGGCAAACCGATCATTATACCGAAGTTAACCAGGTTTGATCGTGATGCCAGTGTCTGGTGCCCGGTCCGTGCTTTGACTAAGTACAAGAAACGGACTGACTCGTTACGGTCGAACGATAGACATCTGTGGATCTGCCATAAAAAGCCTTATGGCGCCGCATCCATGGATACTATCTCTCGTTGGGTGGTCGAATGCATTCAGACTACTCATGAGATGGCGACTGGGCACCAGGTGCAGGGCGTAAGGGCACACGATGTTAGAGGAATAGCCGCCTCGACCGCCCTTTACAATGGTGTTCCGTTAGAGGACATCATGGCCGTTGCACAATGGCACTGTGAGTCCTCATTTACGGATTACTATATGAGGGATGTGTCAGACTCAGCCAATCCACTCGCTTTAGCTGTTTTGAAACGATAGTTAGTGACCACACTGCTTTTCCCCTTTTTTCACTTTGGTAAGAAAAGAACCTAAAGCAGGCATGGTCAAGCGAGAGGATGTCAACCAGATTGTGTCACTGATGGCCGAACCGGTGTATGGTTGTAGGCGGTACGTCTGAAGTCCTGTTATCATAAGGTAATTCAACAAGTGAGAGTTTTTTGTATTATGTATATGTATCATGTTCATTCATCTTATATATTCATGCTCATTCCCAGGCTAATACAAGCGATATGCAGGGAGTAGTAACCCTCTTGGCATATTGGTGTTTCAGGCGAGATACATGTTCGTTAGTTCTCTCCCTTTTCTTAGGAGGAAAAAGGGGGGGGGGCTGTGACGCGAATGTGATTCGGTTCCGTGAACTTGACGGTCCTTTTAGGTCTCCGTTAGTCAAGTTTGAAGTCTAAAATCTTTCTCCAAGGGGCAAAATTAGCATGTATGGCTTGCCCCTTCCCACCAGGTTACTGATCAAATCTGGTGTATATCAGAAGTAACAGAATGGTGAGTATTGATCGAAGGAGAATGCAGGAAATGTCAATTTCCCTTTCTCCGAGATCTAACAATACTCACCATTCTGTTACGGACCCAGCCTCCCAGCCCCACGGAGGCAAGCCATAGTTTTCTCTTGTTTGGTGGCTATGCAAACAATATGAGCTCTATGGTAAACGGGTACTCGACAGTGGGGAGCCGGGTACCCGGTTCCCAGGAGTCGGTAAAGCTTTCTAAGTCTATAATCCTAGAGCCGCTGTCAGGGCCAGCTGTATATCAGAAGTAACAGAATGGTGAGTATTGTTAGATCTCGGAGAAAGGGAAATTGACATTTCCTGCAATCTCCGACCGAGACAACCGGTAATCATTCCAGCCTGGAGTCTATCTTTAGTGCTTAATGTACTGGCCAAGCACCCTTTCAAACCGTTGCCTTCGGCTAGTCTAAAGCATTTGACTCTAAAGGTGGTCTTCCTATTGGCAGCTTCCTCAGCTAGAAGGTGCAGTGAGATCCATTCACTTTCAGCAGAGAGGGACCAATTTATTGTCTCTGGAGAGGGTCTGCATCTACTGCTAAGAGCAGTTTTTGTCAAAGAATCAATCTTTGAAATATCCCGGCAAACCGATCATTATACCGAAACTAATTAGGTTTGATCGTGATGCCAGTGTCTGGTGCCCAGTCCGTGCTTAGACTAAGTACAAAAGACGGACAGACTCGTTACGGTCGAATGATAGACATCTGTGGATCTGTCATAAGAAGCCATATCGCGCCGCATCCATGGATTCTATCGCTCGTTGGGTAGTCGAATGCATTCAGACTACCCATGAGATTGCGACTGGGCACCAGGTGCAATGCGCAAGGGCACACAATGTTAGAGGAATAGCCGCCTCGACCGGTGTTTACAATGGTGTTCCGTTAGAGGACATCATGGCTGTTGCACAATGGCACTGTGAGACTCCGCCAATCCACTCGCTTTAGCTGTTTTGAAACGATAGTTAAACGACGACACTGCTCTTCTGCCTTTTTTGGCATTTGTAAAAAAGAATTAAGAAGCAGACATGGTCAAGCGAGAGGATGTCAACCAGATTGTGTCACTGATGGTCGGACAAGTGAATGGTTAGAGGCTCCACGTCTGGAATCCAAATATCATGAGATAATTCAAGATTGAGTTTTTAGTATTATGTCTATATATCATGTTCATTCATTATATATATTCATGCTCATTCCCAGGCTGATATATGCAAAGAGCAGTTAACCCTCTTAGCATATTTGTGTTTTCAGGCGAGATGCATGTTCATGAGTTCTCTCCCTTTTCTTAGGAGAAAAAGGGGGGTGGGGGCAGTGATGCGAATGTGGTTCGGCCCCTTTAACTTGATGGTCCTTTTAGGTCTCCATTTGTCAAGTTTAAGTCTAAGCTCTTTCTCCAAGGGGCAAAAGTAGCAATTGGTGGCTTGCCCCTTCTCACCAGGTTACTGTCTAAATCTGGTGTATATCAGAAGTAATAGAATGGTGAGTATTGATCGAAGGAGAATGAAGGAAATTTCAATTTCCCTTTCTCCGAGATCTAACAATACTCACCATTCTATTACGGACCCAGCCTCCCAGCCCCACAGAGGCAAGCCATGGATATCTCTTGTTTGGTGGCTATGCAAACAATAATAGCTTCATGGCAAACAGGTACTCGGCAGTTGGGAGCCGAGTACCCGGTTCCAGGAACCGGTAAAGCTTACTAAGTCTATAGTCCTAGGGCCAGCTATCCAGGATAGCTTGTATCAGAAGTAATAGAATGGTGAGTATTGTTAGATCTCGGAGAAAGGGAAATTGAAATTTGCTTCAAGCTATGGCGTTAGCTAGGATGGTCAGATATGAAGTAAGCTAGAATTAGCTTGAATTCGAGATAGCGACTTGTGAAATCAAAGATAGACTTAAATTCACTAACATTGATACTGGAGCTAAACTAGCTAACGTTGAGCTACCAAGGGTCATACTTACTAGGGTGTATACACTATACAGGTATAACCTATGCTCTGTCATAAAGTAGATAAGAGACCAATGAGAATGTCGCATTTGACACTTACAGCCCTTATTGTCACTTAGACCTTTGATGATCAAACTTCGTAAAGCAAATAAAAATATTTGCTTATTAGATCTCCATTTGCAGGCCAAAAAAAGACTGTTTTTGAAAATTTAGCATTGGAATGACAGCAAGACTATGCCAGATGCTGATTTTGGCTGGCTTGATCATTTATTAATACTTTAACCCTCATATATATATATGAGCCAAAACAGCTTCTGGTGAGGTGTTTTTAGAAATGTCCATTTGCAGACCAGAAAAGACTATTTTTGAAAATTTGGCTGACAGCCATCTTGAATTTCGGCCAATATTAGGAAACATCTTTAAAAATCTCCTCCGAAACCACTTGGGAAATCAATTCAAAACTCATGAAACATCATCTAGGGAAAGAGGTAAGCCAAGTTTATTCACAAAGACTTGATTGACCCAATGGTTCGGCGGCCATCTTGGATGACCTAGTTATCACAAAAATGACGTAGACTCGCTGAAGGGATCTGGACAAAATTTGGGAGATATAATTAGGGACTAAGAGCCATTAAAGTTTGTTCAAGGGAAGTTGCTCCGTAAAAAACATGGCCGCCATGGGCCAATCAAAGTGTAGCATATTTTCGAAAGAGTTGGTCCAGATCCAATTTTTTTATTTAAAAAGTGTAGCATGTTTGGCAGCCATATTGTATTTTTTCATTTGATGGCTTTTGAGACCAAAATTGGTTCCATATATGTTTGTGGGTATTCTGAGCTGAAATTTGCCATTTTCGAAACTGTCGAATAAACGGTATGGCGGCCATCTTGGATCATTTTCTTGGATCGTTTTGCCACCAAAAGCTCACGGATGCTAAAGCAATGGGAAATTAAAATTGTCTTCTCAATAACTGCTGGGACGATTTCAGTTATATTTGGCAGGAAACATCCTTAATGCATAGAGATTCAAATTTGTTCAAACGGAGCCGATTGGGCCCGGTGGCCATCTTGGATTTCGGCTGATTTTTAGAAATGTCTAAAAAATCTCCGAAACCGTTTGAGGGATCGATTCATAACTCATGAAATATCATCTAGGGCAAGAGCTGAACCAAATTGTTCAAGAGAACTTGATTCATCAAACAGTTTGGTGGCCATCTTGGATGACCTATTTTTTTACGAAAACAACTCCAGAACCGCTGAAGGGATTGGGCCGAAGTTTGGGAGATATGATTATGGAATAAGGGCCATTAAAGTTTGTTCAAGGTAAGGTCATCTGTAAAAAACATGGCCGCCGTGGGTCAATCAAAATATAGCGTGTTTGGCGGCCATATTGGATTTTTTATTTGATGGATTTTGAGGCCAAACTTGGTTTTATATATTTTTGGGGGGCTTCTGATCTCAAATTTGCAATTTTCGAAACTGTTGGATAAACAGGTTGCCGGCCATTTTCTATAATTTTCCCACAAAAAGCTCCCATACTAAAGCAATGGGAAATTTTAAAATGTCTGCTCGAGAACTACTGGGCCGATTTCAATTATATTTGGTAGGAAACATCATTAGGGCATGGAGAGTTTATTTTGTTCAAATGAAGCCGATCGGCCAATTTGGCCGGCGGCCATCATGGATTCTGGTCGATTTTTAGAAATGTCTTTAAAAATCTTCGCTGAACCTGTTTGAGCGATTGGTTCAAAACTCATCAAATATCAGTTAGGGCACGAGCTGAACCAAGTTTGTTCAAGGGAACTTGATTTGCCAAATGGTTTAGCAGCCATCGTGGATGGCCTAGTTTTCAAGGAAGCAACTTCGTCTCCAGAGCCAGTGAACGGATTGGGCAGGAATTTGGGAGATATGATATTGATGACTAAGGGCCATTAAAGTTTGTTCAAGAGAAGTTGATACAAGAAACATGGCCTCTGTTTTCTTGTTACAAGTCGGCTCACCTCATTAGAGTTCTACTTATTATGAATGACCATTCTGGTTGAAATGCCTATAGTCCAGGTGAGCGATACATGCCTCTTGTTTTAATTTGCCACTAGAATTTTTTTTTAAGTGACGTTTTGTTGGACTGCAAATGGATATTTCCCGAGACCAGTGAACTTTTTGGTCAAATTTAAAAAAGATAGTCTTCCCTTCTTCTTCTTCTTTTCGTTCGCTGATCATACCGCCAGTCCTGTAAGTGACTATCGACATGATCATAAGCGTTAAGTGCGTGGATCCATGGTTTATTAGAGTGCGGCCTGGAACCTCCGTCTTCAGCACTCGAGGTTTCTGTCAGGGTTACCTCACCCTTACCTCCTTTAGTCGCCTCCTACGACACGCAGAGGATATGGAAGGTGTATTCTAAGCCCCACCTACAGGGCGAGTATAGTCTTCCCTTGGTTTAAGTACAAAAGGGATTAATTTACCAATAATGACTGGAGTCGCTGGACCCCTTATGGAGCTGGTTATTCCAGTGGTTAATCAAAGAATAATCTGTGCCTGTAAATACACATTTCTCGAGCTCTTTGCACAAACCATGTTTGACCAGCTTGGCCATTTACTCTCGATCTTAAAGGAACATGTTGCTATCATATGCGCCACGTTGTGTCTAGGTATGATTTGAGTATCATGTTAATATTTACCACGTTGCTTTTGTCTCTGCTGTTTTTAGGTCCGTGTTGATGACTGGTGTTTAGGAGCCGGCAACCATCTGGAATAATTGAACATTAATATACGGATATAGGTCTACTGATATTTTATCGGGAGAAATTAACATTAGTCAGGTGACATTTTGTTTATAGATTTATCATGCCATCTGACACACCTACATGTATGCAGTTGATCTGTGACCAATGTGCAAAGTGTTTTACTAACAGCCTAAGTCTTCGTCGACATTTAAAATTACATGGCCCTTCATATGTATCAATGAAAAAGTATTGCTGTAAAATATGTAGTAATTCTTACAAAACTAGGATTAAACTACATGACCATATGCAGACTCACGCAGGGAGTAAACCTTTTTGCTGTCCTTATTGTGATTTATGTTTTAAACGTTCATGTAATTTATATAACCATATGACAATTCACAGCACTGATCGTCCATACCACTGCAACGATTGTGATAAAGTATATAGGCGCAAAAGCGATTTGCGATTGCATAGCAAGGTTCATAGTGGAGATAAGCCTTTTTTGTGTGATGCCTGTGGGAAATCATTCGCGAGATGGAATACTTTGAACCGACATGAACGGACACATACTGGTGATAAACCATACCCTTGCTCGTATTGTCAGCAGACATTTGCGCGGAAATATTCATTAGACAGACATATAAATACCCTTCATAGTCATGAGTGTAATGTTTCTTGCATGTCTGATAATGTTAGCATCGACGCGGCATGTAAATAGAGAGATGATACTTCAAACATAATTCAGTCTTGTGACATTCTTTATTTATGTGTTCACTCAAGTTTTCAACAATAGTCTTTTATTGGACTGCAAATAGATATTCCTAAAGACCTCTGCAGAGACTGATTTTCGTCGGCTTAGCCATTAAGGGGATAAAGCAATGTTGGAAATAGTTTACATAATATTGAGGTAATGTGTATTTCCATACTTTTTATATTTGGTAGAATTCCGTGATTTGAAATTGCTCAAAGATGTTGAACAAATTTGGTTATTGCCACATTGCATTGTGTGAAATACTCAGATACAGTGCTTATCTGGAGCCCTGCCAATTCTTTTACGGATCAATATTCGTCAATATATTTGACATTTTTAGCTCGACTTTATGAAGTAAAACGAGCTATTGTGATGCCTGCCCGGCGGTGACCAATTTGCGTTTAGCGTAACTTTTATATTTATATCTCGTTTGGTCATTCATACTGGACGTAAATCTGGACACATGCTCCCTTATAATGACTCGCCATCACACATTAACTCTGGGCTCAAGGGTCACGGTCACTGTGACCTTGTTAAAAAACCTTGTTTTTTCAACATTAAAACTTTCCGGTTAGCTCAACTTTTCTGTTTATATTTCATGTTTGGTTAATCATACTGGAGCCAAACCTGAACACATACTTGATGATACTTCTTTATAATGACATGACAGCACAAAAGCTCCAAGGTCAAGGTCATTGTGACATTGGTAAAGACTGCATTTTCAGTATTAACATACTTAGCAGTTCATATCTCATCTTTGGTTAAGTATACTGGACCCAACCATGGACACATACAGGTACTTTCTTATAACTGGAGAGCATTGCACAATGATGTTGGGGTCAAAAAGTCCAAAGTCATTGCAACATTAATGAAAACTGGGATTTTTTCAACATTTTGTGTTTGGCTCAACTTGGCATTTCATATCTCATGTTTGCTTAATCTTCCTGGACACAAATTTGGACACATACTTCCTTATAAGGAAAGGGAATGAGGAAATGTCCTTTGGGCTAAAATGTCAAAGGTCAATATTATTGTGATATTGGTAAATGACATTTTTTCAGCATTAATATTTTGAGTTTAGCTCAACTTAGTAGTTCATACCTCAAGTTTGGTTTATCATACTCGACCCAAACATAAACACATCCCAAACTTAAACACATGCTTCCTTATAATGAGAGCGTATGACACAATGTCCCTCAGGGTCAAAAGGTCGTTGTGGTTATGGGAAAAACTGTTTCAACAGTGACCTTTGGTGTTTAGCTCAACTTCGCTGTTTATAAGGTCTCATGTCTGCTTAATCATACTGGAGCCAAAGTTGGACACATGCTTCTTTGTGGGAATGACACATGACACCTTGGAGTCAAAATGTCAAAGATTAGGGTCACTGTCCTTGTTAAATCCTAGTTTGTATCAAAACTAACATTTTGTATTCAACTTAGCTTAGCAGTTTATATGTCATGTTTGGTTAAACATACATGGCCCCCATTTAGACATATTCTTCCTTATAATGACATAGCATGATACAATCACCTTGGCATCAAAAGGTCAAAGTCAGTGAGATTATGACAACCTCAAAGGGTTTTCTCAACAATAACATTTTGCTTTTACCTCAACTTAGCAGTTCATATCTCATTTTGTGTTAATCATACTGCACCCAAGCTTGGATACCTGCTAATGTGAGGGGATGAGACAATTGACCTTTCCACTGTATCCATGCATCATATGACATCATAATCAACTACGTGACTTGTAGAATGACATCACAATCAATGACATCATGAATGACGTAGATAGGTACGTCACGAACACATATTTTAGTTCGATATTTGTAGCTGCCATTATTTGTGATTCTGTTGTTCTCACTTATGCTCAGTATAAAACTGTTCCCATAACACTAATGGCTTCCACAGTGAGCAGACCCATCTCAATAGCATATACTAAGATTATAGAGTTTGATTCTACTTGTGTATTTCCTATGGTAGAGGTGAAATGTGCTCAGCTAAATATTGTCTTCCCATCCAATGAACCTTTCCAGTTTTAGCTATGACTTTGCCCATCTCTAGGTAAGCTCCACCCACACGTCGCTCATGTTGGGATCGATCCATGAACTCCTAACTATGTGGGTAAGTTGGTGAATATTTTAAAACCAATTTGACTGGGTGCTGTTGCTGCCTATGGCAGCAACAGCGCCAAGTAAGATTAGTTTCAAAATATTCAACAACATGTTTATTAAATAGTAAAGATATACAATTCATACAACAACGCTTAGTACATCACTAATTATGTGTTTGTGACGAACTTATCTACGTCATTCATGACATTATTGATCATTATGTCATCCTACACATCATGTAGTTAATTATGACATCATATGATGGATGGATCAACTGGAAAGTTCCATTATGTTCATAATATTCAACAGTATGCTTTATTTAGTTTCTGGAAGCATGTTGACTACCAGTAAGCTCTTTTAACTCTTTAATGGTCAAGCCGGCCAAAACCGGCCTCTGGAGTGATCTTGAGGAATGTCCATATGCAGGCCAAGAAAAGACTATTTTTGAAAATCTACCACTGGAATGCCTGGCTCAATAACCGAGCCAGACATTCCAGTGGTAAATTTTCAAAAATGGTCTTCTCTTGGTCTGCAAATGGACATTCATTGAGCAAATATTTTGGTTTTCTTGAATAAATTTGACCATTAAAGGGTTAAATGATCATTTCGTTCAGTACAGTCACTGGGTGATATGGCATGTATGGTTTCAACGATCCTTTGCATCCCTGTACCCATGTGTCCTGCATCATTCTGGATTTCCGTAAATTGATAACTGACCATAATGGCTGGATCTGATCTGTTACTCAGGTATATCTGACTACTGATCAACAAATGTCCCTTGTTAATTGACATCGTGCAATCAACTGACATAGGTCCGACACAAAGTGGCAAAAGTGTGACAGTAAAGATTGTGTAATTGTGTGCCATTAGTGAATTTACAAGTTAATAGACATTCTGTTGAATATTTTGTAAGTAAATTGACTGGTTCTGTCCATGACTGTCAGCAACATCTGCCAGTCAAATTACTTTCAAAATATTTAACAGCTTATCTGTATTAGTTATCTTGAAATTAGGATTTTGGGAATTCAGGTTTCAAAGTGTTAAAATCGATTCAAACGTGTACACAGTGGGCGGGGCTTAGCTAGAATTAGGGGGAGCTTAACTAGAATTGGGCGGGGCGTAGCTAAAAATAGATACTTCTATTATTAGCTCACCTGGCCTGAAAGGCCAAGTGAGCTTATGCCATGTTGACCATCCGTCGCCCGTCAATCAACTTTTCCTTTAAATGACTTCTTCTCAAGAACCACTAGGCCGATTTCAAATATATTTGGTAGGAACCATCCTTAGGCCATAGGGATCCAAGTTTCTTGAAATGAAGCCGATCGGCCAATTTGGCCATCTTGGATTTTGGCTGATTTTAGGAAATGTCTTTAAAAATCTTCTCCGAAACTACGGCCAAATTGGCCGATGGCCATCTTGGATTTTTGGCTGATTTTAGGAAACGTCTTTAAAAATCTTGTCCGAAACTACTTGGGGGTTTGATGCAAATGTCATGAAATATGATATGTAAGAGCTGAACCAACTTTGTTCAAGGGAATTTTATTGGTCAAATGGTTCGGCGGCATCTTGGTTGACCTAGTTTTAGCGAAAACAACTTCTCCAGAACCGCTGAAGGGATCGGGTCGAAATTTGGCAGATATGATTAGGTTCTAAGGGCCATGGCCATATTAGATTTTTTTATTTTGATGGATTTTGAGGCCGAAATTGGTTTTATGTAGGTTTTTGGGTATTCTGATCTCAAATTTGCAATTTTTGAAACTGTCGGATAAACGGTTTGGCGGTCATCTTGGATCATTTTCCCGCCAAAAGCTCCCATACTAAAGCAATGGGAAATTTTAAATGTCTTCTCGAGAACTGCTGGGCCGATTTCTATTATATTTGGCAGGAAGTAGCCTTAGGGCATTGGCCTGCGGCCATGTAGGGTTTCGGCCAATTTTTAGAAATCTAAAAATCTCCAAAACCGTTTTGAGGGATCAATGAAATGACCTCATGAAATATTAGGGCGTGTTTGGCGGCCATATTGGATTTTTTTATTTGATGGATTTTGAGGCCGAAATTGGTGTTATACATGTTTTTGCGTATTCTGATTTCAAATTTGGCATTTTCGAGACTGTTGGATAAACGGTTTAGTGGCCATCTTGGATCATTTACCCGCCAAAATCTCCCATACTAAAGCAATGGGAAATTTAAAATGTATTCTTCTCGCGCCATCTTGGATTTCTTCTCTGAAACCGCTTGGGGGATCAATTCAAAACGCATGAAATATCATCTGGGGCAAGTGCTGCACCAAGTTTGTTCAAGGGAACTTGATTGGCCAAATTGTTTGGCGGCCATCTGGGATAACCTATTTTTTGCCAAAACAACTCCAGAACCACTGAACGGATTGGGCCGAAATTTTGGAGATATGATTAGACACTGAATGCCATTAAAGGTTTTTCAATGGAAGGAGCTGCGTCAGAAACATGGCCGCAGTGGACTAATCAAAATGTAGCGTGTTTGGCGGCCATATTTTTGTCCACAAACTCATTTAAAAGACTACTCCTAAACCACCCACCAACAATTTTGACAAAAATGCATAGTGCTCCAGGTGAGCGACACAGGCCCCTTGGGCCGCTTGTAGTTAGCAATCTCTAGATAAGCTTCACACAATTACATCAAACAAACATGATATGAATTACAAGGTTTCATTGCAGCCACATTTGTGCTTATGATATTTACATGTAATATGTTGTTCATCCTCATTGACTATCACAAGAAATCTTATTTTGATCGTTAAAAGTGAATCAATCCACTTTTACCTATGCCACACACCCATCTCTAGCTAAGCTCACCCATGCATTGCGCCTGTTGGGATCGATTTATATAATTTGAATCCTAACTACCCATAATCTGAATTTCCTGGTAACTATACAACTATTGTTGACTATTTTGCCTATGGCAGCAACAGGGCCCAGTCAAATCAGTGTCAAAATATTCAACAGAATGTTTAGTAAATGGTAAAGACATACGGGTTATGATTCATACATCTGACTGACTATTCAAGGTTCACGATGGACTTGATTACATATATTGATTGTGACGTCGGCCTATAAGTTATGTAATTGAATATGACATCAATACTTGAGTGACAGATTGGATTTATCCATTGTCATGGTCACCACGCATCACTAGAAAAAGAATGTTCATGTACTTGATTTGGCAAATAAATAAGATCAAACTTGTTACCATTCCATACACATAAATTTATTAACCCTGTAGCGCTCAAGCTGATAAAAAAAAAGTGCCTTATGCAGTGGTCTTGAGAAATGTCCACTTAAGAAATTACCACTGGAATGACTGGCTCGATAATTGAGCCAGTCATTTCAGTGATAAATTTTCAAAAATAGTCTGCATAAATAAATTTTCTATGAGAAAATTTAAATTTTCTTGAACAAATTTAATGTTTACAGGGTTATAAGGTCTTAATGGACCTTTCCAGCTTTAGCTATACCCCGCCCATCTCTAGCTAAGGATCGATCGATCTCTGAAATTCCTGACTATTTCCAGAAAACTATGCAGGTATGCTGTTGAATATTTTGAAACTAATTTGACTACCGTAGGTGTGGCAGCAACAGCGCCCAGTAAAATTAGTTTCAAAATATTCAACAACATGTTTATTAAATAGTAGAGACATACAATTCTTACAATGTGTCACTATTAAGAGTTAGAGGACAGGGCTAATAGAATTATTTATGACTTAATGATTATGACGTCATCCTACACGCCGCTTAGCTGATTATGTCATGACGTCATTACTCTGGAAAGGGCCATTTAGTACACGCTTCAGTGAGTTCCAAATGAGATCTTGCTAAATGAGTGTGATAAAATCAATGTGAAATGGAAACAATTCTATTTATCAGATATATGTGTGCTATTATTTATAATTTTCACATTGATTCTGCTCATTTACTGGACATTTTACATTGTGTTTTTGTTGTTTCTGTAACGCTTCACTATTGAGAATTCTGACCAGTACGCAACGAAATATTGTGACAAATAAATTACTTATTAACAATTTATCAGTATATTTAGATTATTTATTAACTCACCTTTAGATTATTTATTAGCTCACCTGGCCTAGGCCAAGTTAGCTTATGCTGTGGCATCCGTCCGTCCGTTATCTTTTTCTCAAGAACCACAGAGGCGATTTCAATTATATTTAGCGTGAAGCATCCTTAGGGCGTGGAGATCCAAGTTTGTTCAAAGAAAGCCTATCGGCCTATTTGGCCGGTGGCCATCTTGGATTTTGTCTGATTTTTATCAAATTTGTGGGGTATTATGTGATGCCGTTTACGGGCATGCGGCAAAGTGATTTCCGCATGATAACTCTGTTACTGTTTATCAGATCACTTTGAAACTTCATAGATCGATTAGACTAGGTATGCGGAAGAAACCTATCGAAATTTATCATGATCCGAAGTCTAAGATGGCCACCAGCAACCATCGGCCATCTTGAACATTGGTTTCCTGTACCATTTATCGAATCATTTAAAAAATGTATAGGGTGGTTGGACTAGGTCTGGGAAGGAAACCGATGAAAATTGACGATGATCCAAGATGGCCAGCAACCATCGGCTGCCATCTTGAAAATTGCATTCCAGATGATATCTCTGTTACCATTTATCAGATTGCTTTGAAACTTTTTATAGTTTCAAGACTTTTGCACATATGGTCACCAAATGTGGTATGCGAATGCATCTTAGTGGGAAGGTGTGCAGTGTGAAAAGAAGGTCAAAAGTAGGTCATGCTGACCTGCTTTTCATGGTCGATTGAATATCACAGAAAATGTTTGTCCGCGCTATAGTTTCAAGACTTAGTCACATATGGTCACCAAACTTGGTATGTGGATACATGTTATGGAAAAGGTTGCGGAGTATCAAAAGTAGGTCATGCCAATCTACTTTTCACAGTCGACTGAATATCACAAAAAATGTTTGTCCGGGCCATAAGTTTCAAGACTCACATATGGTCACCAAACTTGATATGTGGATGCATCTTAGGGAGAAGGCGTGCATAGTATGAAAAGTAGGTCATGCTGACCTACGTTTCATGGGCGACTGAATATCACAGAAAATGTTTCTCCGGGCCATAGTTTCAAGACTTTTTCACATATGGTCACCAAGCTTGGTATTGATTATTACAGAAAATATCTCTGTTCATTTTGAACATAGTTTTTATATGTATTTTTCATATGGTGCCAAGCAAAGTCTAAGTGTTTATTTAGAGAAACTTAGATTTTGCTTTTATTAAGCTATACTTAACAAATTGTTCGTTAGGGCAAATCCCGCCAGACCAAAAGAATGATGGCCCACCGAATCATTCCTACTCCCCAAATTGTGGATTTAACATCATTACCCCAAACCAACAATAATTTAAGGATGGCCTAATATGGTGATATCTCATTGACAATTTCATTCCTAGCTAAAAAGTTTAAACTCTGTTAAACTTTGTTCACTGAAAAAATTACTAATTGATGCACTTTTGTCATATAAATCTGCATGCATCTTATTTATTACTATAACTAATTGTCACACTTTTGTATGCATGATCATGAAATTTGATATGTATTAAATGCATCCTTGAGAGAAGGTGGACATTTATACAAACTAGATCAGTCCATCCATGCATCTGTCTGTTCTTTTGTCAGGAATGCATCTTAGGTTATCCATTCACCAATTCGTCCATGCCTCCATATGTTCGTTTCTCTGTGTCTGAGCCACAGTTCCAAACCTTTCCCTGAAGCATATGCCTTCGGGGTTATCCATTCAGTTTCTCTGCAAAGTATGCCTTCGGGGAGATAAGTAACCAGTTACTTATTTTTAGCTCACCTGGCCAGAATGGCCAAGTGAGCTTATGCCAAGGCAACAGTCTGTCGTCCGTCCGTCTGTCCATCAACCTTTGCTTTAAAACACTACTGATTAACCGCTTAACATATTTCAACCTAATTTGGCAGGAAGGACCCTAAGGAGGTAGGCTTCAGAACTTGAATACAGAATTTTGATTGGCCCATTTTTCTGGTGGCCATCTTTGATTTTCAGAAAATTTTGGGAAATAAGATAAAATCTTACTCATTAACTCCTTGGCAGATTTCAAACAAACTTGACTGGAAGGACCCTAGACTGGTATACTTCAGAGCTTGTATACAGAATTTTGATTGGTCAATTTTCTCGACGGCCATCTTGAATTTTCCGAAAAATGGCTGAAAATCATTTTAAAACTCTACTCTTCATTAATTTCTTGGGCAATTTCAACCAGATTTGGTGGCGAGAATACTAGGCTATTGGGTTTCAGAACGTTTTTCTGAAAATTTCTGGAAATCAGTTAAGAGCCTACTCCTCATTAATCACTGGGCCGATTTCAAACAAATTCAGTGGGAAGGACCCTAGAGTAGTATGCTTCAGAAGGTGTATAGAGAACTTTCATTGGACACCATTTTCGGCCGCCATCTTGAATTTTCCAAAAATTGGCGGGAAATTGTTTAAAACGCTACTCCTCATTAACTTCTTGGGCAATTTCAACCAGACTTGGCCGGAAGGATACTAGGGTGGGAGCTTTCAGAACTTGTATACAGAATCTTGATTGCCGATTATTTCCGGCGCCCATCTTGGACTTTCAGAAAATTTTGGAAAATACGATAAAAGCCTACTCCTCATTAACTACTTGCTCGATTTCAAACAAAGACCCTATACTGGTCTGCTTCAGAACTTGTATACAGAATTTTGATTGGTCAATTTTCTCGGCAGCCATGGTAATATTCCGAAAAATGGCTGAAAATCGTTTAAAATGCTACTCTTCATTAATTTCTTAGGCAATTTCAACCATATTTGGTGGCAAGAATACTAGGTCATTATGTTTCAGAACGTGTATACAGAATTTTGATTGGTCAATTTTCTGGACGGCCATCTTGAATTTTCCGAAAAATGGCTGAAAATCATTTAAAACGCTACTCTTCATTAATTTCTTGGGCAATTTCAACCAGATTTGGTGGCGAGAATACTAGGCTATTAGGTTTCAGAACATTTTTCTGAAAATTTCTGGAAATCATTTAAAAGCCTACTCATTAACCACTGGCCCGATTTCAACCAAACTCAGTGGGAAGGATCCAAGAGTAGTATGCTTCACAAGTTGTATAGAGAACTTTCATTGGCCACCTTTTTCGGCCGCCATCTTCAATTTTCCGAAAATTGGCAGGAAATTGTTTAAAACGCTACTCCTCATTAACTTCTTGGGCAATTTCAATCAGGCTAGGATGGGAGGTTTCAGAACTGGTATACAGAATTTTGATTGGCCAATTTTTCCGGCGGCCATTTTTAATTTTCAGAAAATTTCAGGAAATAGTATAAAAGCCTACTCATTAACTACTTGCTCGATTTCAAACAAAGGCCCTAGACTGGTATGCTTCAGAACGTGTATACAGAATTTTGATTGGTCTAATTTCTCGGCGGCATCTTGAATTCTACGGAAAATGGCTGAAAATCGTTTAAAACACTACTGTTCATTAATTTCTTGGGCAATTTCAACAAGATTTGGTTGCAAGAATACTAGGCTATTAGGTTTCAGAACTTGCATACAGAATTTTGATTGCTCAATTTTTTTCGGTGGCCCCTGTTGGATTTTCTGAAAATTTCTGAAAATCAATTGAAAGCCTACTCCTCATTAACCACTTAGCCGATTTCAATGAAACTCAATAGGAAGGACCCTAGAGTAGTATGCTTCAGAACGTATGTACAGAATTTTGATGGGACAATTTTTTCGGCGGCCATCTTAAATTTCCAAAAATTGCCGGGAAACTAAAATGCTACTCCTCATTAACTGCCTGGGCAATTTCAGCCAGACTTGGCTGGATACTAGGGTGGGAGCTTTCTGAACTTGTTCACAAAATTTTGATTGGTCAATTTTTCCGGTGGCCATCTTTGATCTTTTGAAAATTTTGGGAAATCACTTAAAAGACTACTTACTACTCATTAACCGCTTGAACGATCTCATGCATACATGGCTGGTGTGTGTGCTTCAGAGCCTGTATGCAGAATTTTGAATGGTCAATTTGTTCTGTGCCATCTTAAATTTTCCGAACAATGGCTGGAAATCGTTTAAAAGACTACTCATTAACTGCTTGTGCGATTTCAATCAGACTTGGCTGGCAGCACCCTATGGTGGTAGGATTCAGATCATATATACAGAATTTTAATTGGTCAATTTTGCCAGTAGACATCTTGGATTTTCCGATATTTTTAGGAATTCATTTAAAAGGCTACTTACTCCTCATTAACCTCTTGGCCGATTTCAACCAAACTCAGCTGAATGGACCCTAGTCTATAGTACACTTCAGAACCTGTATGCAGAATTTTGACTGCTTGAGTTTTAGCTCACCAGGCCCGAATTGCCAAGTGAACGTATGCCATTCCGACCATCTGTCATCCATCCATCCATCCGGCGTCTGTCAACTTTTACTTAAAAAGCTACTCATTAACCGCTTGGCAGATTTAAAATTGATTTGGCATGAATGATCCTATGAGCGTAGGCTTTAGAACATCTATACAGAATTTTGATTGGTAAATTTTTTCGGCGCCTATCTTGAATTTACCGAAAATATGGTGGGGAATCATTTAAAACGCTACTCATTAATTGCTTTGGCAATTTAAACCAGACTTAGCTGGTAGGCTAGTACGATAGTGTGTTTCAGAACTTGTATACAGAATTTTGATTGGTCAATTTTTCTGGTGGCCATCTGATTTTCTGAAAATTTCTGGAAATCACTTAAAAGCCTACTCAATAACAGCCTTGCCGATTTCAAACTCGGAAAACTCGGCTGGAAGAACCCTAGCATAGCATGCTTCAGAACTTTTATACAGAATTTTGATTGGTCTATTTTTCTGATGGCCATCTTAAATTTTAGGAAAAATGGCAGGAAATCATTTAAAACTCAACTCCTCATTAACCGCTTGGGCGAGCTCAACCAGATTTGGCTGGAAGGTTGCTAGGCTGGTATGTTTCAGAATTTATATACAGAATTTTGTTGGTCAATTTTTCAGGCGACCATCAGTTCAGTTTCGGAAATCCCGCCTTTACATTAGGCGCACCCAGGTTTCCCTGGTTAAGATGTATGTCAATTAGTTAATCCACGATTATTCTGAATGTGAATATTTATAACGTTTGCATACAATCACAAATCTACGATGAAGATACACAATTAGTAACATAGTAGCTAGATACACAAGTTGACAAGTACAGAAAAGTAGATTATATACGGAATGCATGCATCTTAGGAATGGACCTTTCCATTTTTAGCTATGCCCCGCCCATCACTAGCTAAGCTCCACCCACACATCGCCGTGTTTGGATTGATCGATCCCCGAATGCCCTAGCTATTAATTTTCTGAAAACTATACAGGGAAGCTGTTGAATATTTTGTAACTAATTAGACTGGGTGCTGTTGCTGCCATAGGCAGCAACAGCGCCCAGTCAAATTAGTTTCAAAACATTCAACAGAATATTTATTAAATAGTAAAAGCAAACAATTTGTACAACAGCCTATAGACCGTCTTCAAATATGCGTTCGTGACGTACTTATCGACATCATTCATGACGTAATTCATTATGATGTCATTGCACACATCACGCAGTTCATTATGACGTCATATGATGGGTGGGTACTCTGGAAAGGACCATTGTCTATATGTAGTTGTTGGGATTTGAGTCTAACTAGATAGTCTTCTAACAATTCAAATGGGCTCAGGCTCTCAAGTCTAGTAGCTGGGATCGCCTGAGGTGGGTTTTAAACAGGAAATCATGGCTGCACTTTTTGATTTTCTGGATTATACCAAATGGAGCATCTATCGACGAGGGGTTGACAGCATCAATTAGGACTCGTGAGTTGTCTAGTGTTATTTGCACCAAGACCACTGGTTCGTTGATCATTTTCTCGACTTTATGCATCTTATATACTGTCTGAAGGATTCTACTCAATCTTGACAGGTAGTTTTGCCGCTGTTTAGAGTACAGTTGGCATTTCACGATCAAGTGACATCGATCTTCCCAATTTCGCTGGAAGGATTCTATTGCCGTAGCCTCTAGAAATTCTTGGATTCATCTTAGATTTTCTGAAAATTTTGGAAAATCAGTTAAAAGGCTACTCATTAACCGCTTAAACGAGTTCGAGCAAACTGCGGAAAGGGCCATAATGTGGTAGGTATGCATCAGCTTGTATACAGAATTTTGATTGGTCATTTTGTTCGGTGGCCATCTTGAATTTTTTCTTAAAATGGCTAAGCATTTAAAATGCTATTCCTCATTAACTGCTTGGACGATTTCAACCAGACTGGCTGGAATGCGCATAGGGCGGTCGGCTTCAGAACTTGTATACAGAATTTTGATTGGTCATTTTGTTCAGTGACCATCTTGAATTTTCCTTAAAATGGCTAAGCATTTAAAACGCTATTCCTCATTAACTGCTTGGCCGATTTCAACCATACTGGCTGGAATGAGCCTCGGGCGGTCGATTTCAGAACTTGTATACAGAATTTTGATTGGTCAGTTTTTCCAGTGGCCATCTTGGATTTTCTGAACATTTTGAGAAATCATTTAAACATTAACAGCTTAGCCGATTTCAACCAAACTCGGCTGGAAGAACACTAGGATGGTATGCTTCAGATACAGAATTTTGCCTGGTGATGGTGGCCATCTTGGATTTTCTGAAAAATGGAAATTCATATAAAATGCCATCTCTAGCTAAGCTCCACCCACACATCGCTCATGTTGCGATCGATCTCTGAACTCCCTGTCTACCAATTTCCAGAAAATATATACAGTTAAGCTATTGAATATTTTGCAACTAATTTAACCGGGCGCTGTTGCTGCCTATGGCAACAAAGCATCCAGTCAAATTAGTTTCAAAATATTCAACAGCATGTCTATTAAATAGTAACACATACAATTCGTACAGCGTGTCGGAATATTAAGAGTTAAAGACTGTCCCGTTTATAAGGGAAATTCACAGCTTGGATGCATAATGTACAGGACCTAACTAATATATCTTTAAAAGTCAACATTAAAAACAATAGCCCAGAGCCAGTAACCGAGCCAGTCATTCAAGTGGTAAATTCTCAAAAACAGTCTTCTTGGTCTGCAAATGGATATTTTCTTTCTTGAACAAATTTAAGGGTTAAACATGTATCCATTTACTTGTACAGCTAGAGTAACTGTCTAGTTGTATATAATCTGTTATTATTGATTTTTAATATGCTCGTACCTATGGAGGCACAGACCTCAATTCTGACCAAAAGCCAGTCATTACACGCCTTCAGATGAACGATCTCTACCTAATGCATAAACGCTATAGCAGGCAAGAGGGTAGAGTCATCTACAACCTACCAAAGCTCACCACCGACACTGACACTGAAATGTCATACAAAAAGGCCCTCGGGGAGCAGATCGCTAACATCGACTTAAGCTCCAATCCAAACAAAGCCTGATCCAAAATATTGAAATCAATGGAATCATAAGCTACCAGCACCATAGGTGTTCTTAAAAACAACCGACCTAGGTATACTGACGACCCTCTAGTAGTAAAACTGTCAGCAGAGCAGAAAGCGTTACGGCTGCGCATCTATCAAAGTGGCCAAAGTGAAGACCTCACCAAGACCTCACCAGACAATGCTGGGAGCGCAATAACATTCTGCGCCACATTAGTGAACGCCTAAAAGATCATGCTATTCAACAAAACTCCCTGGCAGATGAAATCACTGCCACGGATGACTGTCACAAAATGTTTCAGGCAGCCAGAGCCCTGAGATTTACTGATTACACACCACCACTCAGTGTACACAACTCTGAAGGGCAAAGCCGAGGCGATTCGAGAATGGTTCAAGGAACAGTTGACTGACCACGATGATGAGCCCTTACACCCGTTCTCAGGAGACCCCAGGCCATTACTAACACCGATTAAAACAGCAGAAGCTGAGAAGGCGCTTACAGCCCTAAGAAATGGGCGTGCATCTGGACCTGATGGCTTGAGCAATGAACTATTCATATACAGAGGCTTCTGTAGTTATCTTGAGAAATGTCCATTTGCAGACCAAGAGAAAACTATTTTTCAAAATTTACTACTGGAAGTGACATTATCTCAAAACCGATTGTGCACCTAATTAATTCAGCTTTTATGCACCACGACAAGGCATCCTTATCGCACTACCCAAGCCCAAGAAGCCACCTGCCCCCCCCCCCCACCCTCAGCCAATCTGTGGCCCATTGTGCTCCTCAACAGCATGCGGAAAATCCTATCGAATGTTACTCTATGCCGCATCCGAGACAAGATAGATGACTTCACGGGATCATGTCAAAGTGGCTTCAAACGTGAACGCAACTGCGCTGACATTGTATGGGCGCAACGCTTGTATCAGTAGTCATGTCCAAAACTGGGATTCCACAAAATGGCCATTGACATGTCACGAGCCTTCAACACAATTAAAGCTCAAAGATCCTAGATGTACTACGCCAGGCCAGTTGCAATGAAGATGTTACCTTGCTGCTGCATTGAAATCCGTGAGGGAAAATCCCCCCCCCCCCCCCCAGTGTCAATCCTGGGTATGCCACTAGAGATGGAATACGGCGATGATGTGGACTTCATAGATGAGGAAAAGAAACCCCTTGACGAACTTCTCCCAATAGCTGCAAGCAAACTACAAATTGAGAATCTATGTGAATGAATCCAAAACAGAATTCACCCACATATACCTATCTACAAAGCATGGAACTAAAGAAAATGGCGATCCAGTTCGTGGCGGCGAACCATGGAGGAAAAGTAAAATCATGGGCTCACTGCTTTGCAGTACTGCTGACATTGCTGCACGCTGCGTTATGGGGAGCATAGCTTTCCAGTCCTTCTGGAAGCTATGGATTCGTAGATCAAAGATGCCCTTGATTAAAAGGCTGCGTCTATACAATGCAACCTGCGTATCCTTGATGCTGTATAACTTTAGCAGCTGGTCAGCTCCAAAGGCAGCTCTAGGCAAGCTCGATGCCTGCCACCGCAAACATCGCACCATCACTGGACACCGATGGCCAGACAGCATAGTTTCCAAAGATGCACTATACAAGATGTGTAATACGTCGCCGCTGTCTGTAAATGTCGCCGAGCAAAGATGGTCCATGTTTGCCCATGTGCTAAGGATGTCAGACGAGACGAGCACAGAGCCTTGGAATTCGCCTTACTCGGAGCCAGCAAATATAAAGGCAGGAGAGGACGTCATTGCATAAATCTGATAAGCGTGCTACGAGGTAACCTCAAGAAAGCAGGACTCGGTACACTCAAGTCAAGAATGGACCTGAGGAAGCTAAGGATTTCGGCTGAGGACAAGACACGGTGGGTAAAAGCGAAGAAGGACTGATTGCAGCTGTAGGATTCAGTAATCATACATTGAGTTTTACTCCTATCGTAGGTTCTATGACAGGAGGGGTCTATATCAAGCAATCAATCGATAGCGACAGATGTAATGAAACGAAATAAATCTTAACCTATGATGAATTACAAATTAATTTAATTTTTAAGTTGTGAAATTGAATTAGAGACACGAGTCCCAAATTCAACCTCACAACTAAAGAAATTATATTAATCTATACATAATGAAACCATCAGATGTTGAAGTATATTTCGTTTCTTTACATTTAGGTACACAATTTAAACCTCTAAAAGTATACAATTTTATCAGTTATATTTTCAAGAATTCTGGTGTGAATATGCACCTTTAATGAAAATAATGGACAGCTTATTCATTTATTCATTCATTCATTCATTCATTCTTTTTCCTTTTTTGTTTGTTTGTCTTTCTGTACTTTAATGAACCGTTAAGCATAACATACATATATAAATGCTAACCACAGTGGCGGATTCAAGGGGTTGGGGGCGTACCCCCCCCCCCCCCTAAAATTATCCAAGCCTACTATTATTTTTGGTGACCGTGCAAATAATAAGATTTTTGATCACTCAGAATGCAGGAGATGGCTTCTCAAAGCATCTAACTTTCCAATTTTTCCGTGGGAGGACCCCCGTCTGTGGGAGGTGAACACCCCTCCAGAGCCTCCCCCATTTACGCCGCCACCCTCACCCCCACACACACACCACACTAACACAAATTCCTTGATCCGCCTCTGAACCATACAGCATAAAACAGTAGTGTTATGGAACTGTAAGCTTGTGCGATTATGTGATTAAATCGAAAACCGTGATTATTTTTTTAAATGGTTAATGTATATATTTCAATTCCGCCATTTTGATTACTTTTTAATGAGATCGGTCAGGAAAATCGACATTTTGCTCAGCGAATGTGTGTCGATTTGCAGGCCAAGAGAAGACAAATTTTGAAAATTGTATCACTGGAATGACCAGTCATTCCAGTGATACATTTTCAAAGATAGTCTTCTCTTGGCCTGCAAATTGACTTTTCTAAACACCATTGCAGCTTTCGTCATTGATATGCTTTTGTTGTTGTCTTGGTAATTTGTACCCAAGCTGATTAATCGGGTAATCAGGATTATTCATAAATAATCGATCGCGATCACTCAAAGCAATAACCGCACAAGTAGTACAGGATCTTGTAATATCCGCATGTTCTAAATATAAAAGTCAGTGACCTTGACATTTAAATTGTCACTGCTAATTACGACCATTGCTGGTCACTACGGAAATACCACTATACTGGGTTACAGTCCAAGGCGTAATACATCACTCTGATGATGCTATGACGACGATACCATGCCGAGGCCCAAAGGTCGTGTATCGCTCACCTGGAATTATTGACCACTGGCGCAACCGAACAAAATGAGATGAACACTGGAAAAATTTAGCAATATAATTTCTTTGAAGAAGGTTTAGCCACGTTTTATTAAAATTATCCCAGTGATTAATAAGTAGTCTTTTATATGATTTTCACACAAACTTGCAGAAAATCCAAGATGGTCCAGCAAACACAATTTTTATTGATCCACGGCGGCCATGATTTTTTATGTATCATCTTTCCATAGAGAAACTTTAATGGCCCTAGTCCCTAAGCGTATCTCCCAAATTTCAGCCTGATCTGTTTAGGGGTACTGGAGAAGGCATTTTCGCGAAAACTATGTCATCCAAGATGGCCGCTGAAACATTTGGCCAATCAAGTTCGCTTAAACAGACTTGGTTCAGCTGTTGCACCAGATTAGATGATGTTTTATGAGTCTTGAATAGATGGCCCAAAGCGGTTTCAGAGAAGATTTTTAGACGTTTCTAAAAACTTACCAAAATCCAAGATGGCCACGGACCAAATTGGCCAATCAGCTTTCTTTAAACAAACTTGTATCTGTATGCCATAAGGATGCTTCCTGCCAAATGTAATTGAAATCGGGCCAGTGGTTCTAAAAAAATATTACACATTTTCCATTGCTTTGGTATAATTTGAAATCAACATACCCAAAAACATATATAAAACCAATTTCGACTTCAAAATCCATCAAATAAAAACTACAATATGGCCACCAAATACGCTACATGTTGATTGGTTCACGGCGGCCATGTTTTTTACATCAACTTGCCAAAGTTGGGCCCGATCCGTTGAGCAGTTCTGGAGACGTTGTTTTCGCGAAAACTAAGTCATCCTAGATAGCCACTGAACCATTTTTCCAATCAAGTTTCCTTGAACAAACTTGGTTCAGTTCTTGCCCTAATTAATATTTCATGAGGTTTGAATCGATCCCCCAAGCAGTTTCGGAGAAAATTCTTAGACACTTCCAAAAATTCGCCAAAAATCCAAGATGGCGGCTGGACAAATTGACCGATTGGCTTCGTTTGAATAACCTAGTATCTCAATACCGTAAGAATAGTTCCTGCCAAATATAATTGAACGCGTCCAGCAGTTCTTGAGAAGTGGTTTAAATAAAATGTTGACGAATCAATAGACGGCCGATGGGCTGTACGTCACCATGGCATAAATTCGCTTGACCTTTCAGACATAGGCGCTAGAAGTGGGTGGGGAAGAGAGGGCCACGAAGCCCTCCAATCATGACCTTGAGAGGGATGTTTATACTCATATCACACACACCCGCTCCCACATTTAGTATTCCTCGATAACAGCGCCAGTCATTCCAGCTGTAAATCCTCAAAATAGTCTTCTCTTTGCATCTGCATGTAATTTAGGAGAGGCCATCTCAGAGGACCCAGATTTCAAAATTTTCAGGGGGAGGGCCCGCCGGACCACTCACATTCACACACCCTCCCAGGCCCACCCTAATGTGACCCCAACCAAAATTTACCCCCTTCACCAAAACTACATACCTTCTACCTGCTTCGAGTTCTGTATGGGCACCGCATTTGTTGCTAAATCATAGAATAACACACACGAACAGATTTTTTCCGTAGCAGGAAACTGATTTCCCAACTAGCTTATAATCATTAATTAGGCCTTATAGCCTCTGCGTTAAGCGAATTTGACCTAGATATTTGAATTTCGTATTTCTATGTGAAAAGTGGGTTGGAAATCAAAGAACAATTCATATGCCTGATGTGATGTGTTACCTCTGTAAGTTAGAAATTGTACGTTCAGCAAGATTTTGCTGTCAGTCAGGATATTTCTGGGTGAGATGTTGCCATCAGTAGAAGGGAGACGTATGATCAATAGAAAAAATTTGAGTCGCAAAATGAGGTGCATCACATATTTTGGAGGTTTGGGTGGGGGGGGGGGGGTTTCCCAAGTGACCTATCTTTGGTATTTATACCCTAGATGTGACGTCAGGAGGGGTTTCCCAGTAAATTCTTTTTTCGGTGCACAGACGCACGCACTCACGTGCGCACACACACACACACACACACACATTTGGGATATAAGGGGGAAAAGATAGAACCGCTATGGTGTTTATTTTTCTATTTAATTAATTAATGCTGCCGCCTGCCCTAATTTTGGTGTCACTAAATATAACGTCAGGAGCAATTTCCCAATGACCTGATTTTGGTGTTTGACAAAGGCGGCTATTCCTATATGTAAAATGTAACTCGCAATTTTGAGGGGTTATGGATCACCTCCCACCCATAGCGGGGTTCCCCCCCCCCCTTAGGACAATACAATTAGCTAATTATGAGGTGTAATTTTAAAACAACCCCAAAAAGGTAGTACATATTGATTGATTTATTATCACAATAAGCCAGGGGCCCTTGAGTGTCCAGCTATACGTTATAGACCTACATACTGACAATTAAATTAGTATGCTATACATTTATCTAGATACCTAATCTTATAACTAATACAATGAAATTCTCTTTAACGTTATATTCACAAGCCCTTCAACAGAATAATAACATTTGTAAAGGCGGGCTTACACAGTTTAAACATGGCTTGAGCATATTATTTATACAATTTTTACTAATATATAACATATTGCCTATGGAATGAGTAATACCATACAATACAATTCATAGAGCTAAGCATGATAAAGTTGTTTAGGCAGAAAGATAAAACAAATAAGCTAACGCTCATCCGAAACATGTGTCCCTCATATTCCGTATAGCGAGGTGTCTACCACACAACGTTGATTGTGAATCTATTTGAGAGCCTACGGCCACATAATTCTTTTAGCAAAGTTTGGTAAATGTAGAAATGTGTTTTGACAGTTTCCGTACCATACCATAAAGAATCGTTTAAATTATTTAATGAAACTTGGTATATGCCTCAGTTATGATACGCAGGTGTGCTTTTTGAAGGATTCACCTTTATATGCCCAAGATCTTGGGTGAAAATTGGCTTTTTAATGCAAAAACTAGATTTTTGTCAATTTTATCGCAAACACCATATCATACAGAATCGCTTAAAATAATTTAATAAAACTTGTTATATGCCGCAGTTATGATAGGCAGATATGCCTTTTGAAGGATTAACCTATATAGGTCCAAGATGTTGGGTGGAAATGGGCTTGTTAATGCAAGAACTCACGATTTTTGTCAATATTCTCATAAACGGCATATCGTACCGAATCGCTATATAGATAATATAATGAAACTTGGCAGGTGGCTCCTTTATGATGGGTAGATGTTCCTTTTGAAAGATTCACCTTTGTAGGTCCGAAATTTTGGCTGAAAATTGGCTTTTTAATGCAAAAACTTAAAAATTTTGTCAATTTCCTAGTTTAAACATTTTTTTTTTGCTTGTTTTGGGCTTTGTTAAATAAAGCTTTAAATAAACTTGCTACCTATTACATTGAGAGATGTATTTTCAGTGATTTCGAGGGCCTTTTGGGTGAAACAACTTTTCTAATTTTAATAAGCATAGAGTTCTGTAATCGTCTCCACCACAGCATTATAAGCAGTGGACTTAAAGCATCAGCATATACGACAATAGACGCGGGATCTACACCATGGCTAGCTATATTCTCTCCGTCATATTCATCTTCTAAACCTGATTGTTCAGCGTGGAAGTCAGTCATGATGAATATTTTGAAATATGGCAAATAGCTCCTGGTTGCCTTTGACTGCTTTTTCATCTTCATCTTCATCTTAGGCTTGCGCGATTATGTGATTAAATCGAAAATCGCGATTATGTTTTAAATCGTGAATTTATATGATTAAAAATTAAATAATCGAATAATCGTGAATATTTTCTATTGCATAATATATTTCAAAACTTAACGGTCAATTGCGTTTTAATGCGATCGGTCAAGAAGAATGA
Source organism: Chaetoderma sp. LZ-2023a (assembly GCA_034401795.1). Lineage (NCBI taxonomy): Eukaryota > Metazoa > Mollusca > Caudofoveata > Chaetodermatida > Chaetodermatidae > Chaetoderma > Chaetoderma sp. LZ-2023a. The sequence continues at coordinate 43,442,193 of CM067361.1, forward strand.
CATTTGGCTTAGTGAATGTATGTCCATTTGAAGGGCAAGAGAAGACTATTTTTTGAAAATGTATTACTAGAATGTCAGGCTCGAGAATCGAGCCAGGCATTCCAGTGATACATTTTCAAAAATAGTCTTCTCTTTCCCTGAAAATAGACTGTTCTAAACACCATTGCAACTTTCGTTATTGATAATCTTTTGTTGTTATGTCTTGGTAATTTTTATCCAAGCTGATTAATCGAGTAATCACGATTATTTTTTTAATAATCGATCCCTATCGCTCAACGCAATAATCGCACACGCCTACTTCATCTTCACTCTCAGACTCCGTTGAGTATTTTCACTATCTTCATTACAATAGAATCTGATCTTGTGCCGGCACATGTCATTTGACCTAGCGAAAGGTGAATCACATTCAGAACACTGATGGCTTGGCATAACGCTTATATGCTAAATCTAGCAATCATTCAACTTACAAGTCAAGGGTCTTTTTTATTTGCGAATGTGTTTTAGACTGTAGTTGGAGAAATCTTCTTACAGTCCAAGGCTCACTAACTTCTCCGCAGATAAAAGACACATCCAACCCACTTGTCTGTTTAAACTAGAATGAAAAAAACGGTATTGCATTTGAAACGTTTCATAGGATTGTAGACACACGCAGATACCATACAACCACGCAAACACACTCAACACTTTCACCTCATTTATTCTACTACTTCTGCTACTTCTACTACTACAGCGCCCAGTCAAATTAGTTTCAGCATCATTATTAAATAGCAAAGACATACAGTTCTAAGCGTTTCAGAGGGACTAAATCGGGGCATTCAAGACATAATTGATTATGGCGTAAGCCTACACGTCATGTAGTTGATTATGACGTCATATCATTGACTGATAAACTGGAATCCTCCATTGCTTAGTCTGTTAAGCTGTACCAGACCAGAAATGGCAAATTCCCTATGACGTAAGGAATCATGAATGATGTGTTAAACAATGTAGTTTTATTTTGCCTGGGAGTTGTTGGCAGCAACAGGTTCCAGTCAAATTATTTTCAAAATATTCAACAGCGTTCCTGTAGGTCTATATGTGTCTTGAAATTGAGACCCAGAAATTTCAAGTGGTAAAATGTAACTAACAGTTGGAGTCCGAACCAAGTCATCACTTAACAAGTGGATAGGAAAAAGCTAAATAACTATCTCTTTCGTCACCAATAGAACCTGAAATAGCTTCTTTGCACCTTAAACCGTAAAGGTTTCTTGGAGTAGGGATAAACCATGTATCCCTGAACAAAGGGACACAGATAGTCCCTTACGGAATTCTTATATCAGTCCCTTTGCTGGATTGTTTTGAAAATAATATGGTAGGATTACATGCTTATACAAGCTAAAAGTATATATTTATGATAGTAATGCAGGACATCACATCTGGAAGTATTGCCCATAACTGTTTAGCACCTCACCACATGGACCACGCCCACGCAACTACCGAGTTAGGCATCGGCGTGGTGTCAGCTTATTTTTAACAGCGACGCTATCATCTTCTGTTGCCATTCGAAACCGGGCATGTTCTTGATTGAGGGAATAACGTCCAATCGGTGGTGGAGAGGTTATCTGGGCTACCGGATCCTGATAGTATTTGCTAAGTGCCACGCGTCTACACTCGTACAATTGCTCTTTTTGGGTGTCTGCACATCGTTTGTAACTGAACCTTTTATAACAAGTCGTAAACAGCTGCCCCATTTCTGCCCAACTGACCAGTTAACCGCAGTTAACCAGTTAACCGCAGTTAATTATAAGAGTCTGATTACAGACGATCGGCTGCTAGATTGTCACGCAATAAAGTTGGTGAAAGACCAACCACGAGGCAAGGTATTAGAGTTCAACTAGGCTAGCTGCCGGAGAGTGTATGCCCAATTATGGAAGCTACGAGTTCCACCGTTGAGCGACGAGTGAGCGTACATTCAGTTACAGCGCGATATTGACCTAGAGTTCAGTAGTCAAGATGTGCCTGTTATAGTGCAAGATTGATTAAAGTTCACCCAGCACCTGTGTGTCAAACCTGGAATGGTGTTTAGTAGCATTCAACACGTAGGCAATGTGTTAACAGTCACGTTTTGAATTTGAGTTGTCTATCTAATGAAGTGGTATAGTTGCCCATCATTGCCTCGAAGAACACACATTATCTGCGAAATAAGAAGATATCTGTATAAAAATATATAAATCCAATATCACACATAGGCCTAATAGATATGTCAAAATTTCTTGTCTGTATATTGAACATTTAGATGGTTATATAGGCTACTGATTTTCTCCAATGAACACAGCATGTATTTTTGTCGCACTGGCAGAAATACATAATACATACATAATATTGTAAGAAAAATATTAGGATAGAATTTGTTGCTAAATATGCAGGAAATGGCTTCGCATAGCACCTAGTTTTCATATATTCACGAGGGGAGGTTCAAGCTACCCCCCCCAACCCACCCCCACCCACCCCCACACCCACCCACATGCATTTGGCCTTGGTGTGGCAGGGCAGTTAAATCCTGCTCTGGCTCCCAGATAGCAGTTGCTAATGTTTTTTCATTTAATTTTGAGAAAATGTAGGAAAAAGTAAGTAACTAGCTGTCAGGTAGGCCTCACATTGAAGATTAGTTCACTCACGGAAATTGTGTAACTATTTAGGACCTAGGAACTAGTAACCATAACTTCACAATGCTTAGTAGCCATTTAGTAACTAAGAACTTGTAACTAACGTAGTGAAGTCAGTCCACACCCACCATCTTGACAACCATGTGTGTGCGTGCTTCATGCGAGCGTGCGCGTGTGCATGTGTGCGCTTGAAAATTAATTTCTATAAGCTCACCAAAATTGCTGCATTATTTTGTTGTTGTTGTTGTTGGTGGTGGTGGTGGTGATGGTGGTGGTGGTGCTTACCGTTGTGCGTTGATCCTCCAAGTTCCGAATGCTTACTTGACGCCAAGTACACATGCACAGACAATACGTCGATTCTTGTTGCATATAAGTAATTTCAAAATAATCAACAAACTATTCCTTTACATGAGAAAGAATGAGTTAAAGGGTTATGGCGTCATATGATAGATGGATAAACTGGAAAGGTCTATTGACTTCTGAATCGTAAGCGTGTTGTATAAAGTTAATTTCGCTTTATCGAGCTAACCGCCTTGAAACCTGTGCCTACTCCTTTACATTCACACAGCTTATATAGCAACGCCGTTTTCAAAATGTATACTCGTCTGAAAATAAGATTTCATTCATTTGGTGGAGCACAATTAGAATCTAGTAAACGCACCTGGCGATGATATCCTGATAGGTTTATATTTGTGTCTGGTCTCATTATCAACCACTTAGAGTCGAGCTAGGGTTCCATTAACACGTATGCTTATCCCTCCAAATTCTTTTTTCGCTCCAATTATAAATAGATAGTGAGATTCCATATGTCCGTAGGCGTATACGAAACCTGTCCGTATTCGAATCCGGTCGCTACGTCCAGTCAATTTATGAGACTAGGGATCAACCTACAACAAATTACAATAGCATTTTTTTCTTCACTATGCATTTCAGAAAGGTCTCTAGAATAACATATTAAAAGTCGGGGTGGGGGTGGGGGTGGGGGGAATCAAGGTCTCGCGGATATGCCTAATTTGCATATTTCCAAAATGGCCGACAAAATACCATTATTTTATCACATAGTCACTTATAAGTGAGTGTTCTTTAATTTAAAAAGCACTCCTACAGGTTTAGAACACATTATATATTTATGTACAGTGTATATAACTTCATTTGGTGACAGTTGTAAAGATCCAATATGACGGCTAAAATAGCCCATATATGGATATTTCCGTGATTCCATGTGGTTTTTCTGAGTCATTGTAAAATGGTAACCTTTTGATTTTCTAACTTTCTTTGGTAAAACATGTATCTGAACAGGATTTTCCCGGTTTTAAATCTGAATCAGTTTAAGATAGTTTATAGGAAAGTTAATGGAACACAGGTGTGACAAATAGAAGTCCAAACTATACTACTATGCAGGCCATAAACTCATACATGTCAGAACACACAGCTTCCAAAGTGAAATAGACACGATATGTGACAAGCGCAACGACAAATGGTCTGCAAAGGTGAAAGGGAGACTGAATAATGTTTATGATCTTTTTGCAGCTGATGCTCTATACCACAAAATTTGTAGCGTAAATTTCAGGACAAATCACCTTTCCAGAGTACCCACCCATCATATGACGTCATAATGAACTGCGTGATGTGTACAATAACATTATAATGAATGATGTCAATAAGTACGTCACGAACGCATATTTGAAGACGGTCTATACGTTGTTGTACAAATTGTTTGCTTTTACTATTTAATCAATATTCTGTTGAATATTTTGAAACTAATTTGACTGGGCGCTGTTGCTGCCATAGGCAGCAACAGCACCTAGTCAAATTAGTTACAAAATATTCAACAGCTTCCCTGTATAGTTTTCAGGAATTTGATAGCTAGGGCATTTGGGGATCGATCAATCCCAACACAGCGAGGTGTGGGTGCGGCTTAGCTAGTGATGGACGGGGCATAGCTAAAAATAGAAAGGTCCAATAAATGCATACCTCTTCTGTTCACGCCGGAGGAAAACGATCCTCAAATAATGCGTGGAAGACCACAGTATTCAGCACGAATGGAAGCCGTTCTGAAAGTAGCACGCTATCTTGAAGAGAACGACGAAGAACAGATAACCATCAGTGATCTCATTGAGAAAATGGAGGAAAAACTTTGTGATTCAGATGGCGTTCCTTATCATTTTACTCATATGAGGGACCAAATAAAGAAACATTTTGATGACATGGATCCAGGAAACATGTGTGCATACTCAACACTTCGGTTCATATCTCAACACGCTAATCGTTACCAAGTCACACCCATAATAACATTTGATCAACCACTTTGGTGGAATATTTTACAAGTAATCGAGAGCAAACCAGAAAACAGTTACTTGCGCTCAATTGTTTTGGGTCTCGCTGGCTTCCACACACAAATGAGCTTTTTGGCTGTATCGGCCACATAATGGCAGGATCGGGTTTGCAGAAGCTATTAGAAACAATATATGTTAAGTAATACAGTCCTATATATTTTAAGTGTAAAAGCTGTTGAACGAGTAGTCCGAGGTCTCTTTCTCGTGGATACAGCACTCAATGATATGGCAGTTTCAGAAGCATTCAATATCAAATTACAGAGCGTGATCCAGAAACAGAACATAGGTGAACAGTTTAGTGACGACTGTGTTTCAGATAAAACATCAGAACGTTTGCCAGATCAACCAGCTACAGATGAAACTTCATATACCAGTGCTTCTTTTAAAGCAATAACTACCGTTCTTGATGACCCTTTGGTTGGTACAACGAGAGTGCTCATCAGAAGAACTGATAAGAATTCTTGAGCAGTATGAAACAAAAAAAACAATCCATGCAAGTCTCGAGCACAACAAATCTGTGGCTACAGTTTATAAAAATGATGGATATTTTGCGTAAATTTCTCAAAGCCGACCGTGTGGGTAACTGGCAGTTCTATATCAGTGTCATGTATGAAATGTTGCCATACATGGCTGCATCCGGCCACAACCTGTATACAAAGTCGCTATACATATATTTGCAGCAATTAACAAAACTACAGATGTTCAGATATTTCAATGAATGACTCCACATTGTGCGTAGAACTAATCGCTTCTGGACAGGACTTTCTCTAGATCCAGTAGTGGATTATAATAGGGGCAACGGGAACATTTGCCCCCGGCCCCAGATCTTGACCAAAAATTTTTTTTTCCGTGAATAATGTGTTTTATGCAGTTTCTCTTTTTACAAAGGAGATTAGCTGTCTGGACATGATGGCTATTTTCGTGTGTAAAGAGAGAAACTACATAACAGGATATGGTACAAAGTTGACTATAGTTATTTTATACTCCAGAACATAACTAATCGCCATGTATTCCCCACCCTATGCTATTTTGTATAATACACAATATCACAGAGTGGGGCAGACATCCCCACACAAGTGTATATTCCATAATTCTTAATGGACAATACGACTCGATGGATCCAATTGGTGTCCGGAGTGGCTCTGGCCACCTCTCCCCACCGCACCCACCCCTCCCCCTTAATGAAATCGTTTTCTCACAAGTCATGAAGATGTCGTGGAAAATTATGGTCCTTTGAAACCTGAAGCCATCAAATCTCAATTTCAAGACAAGCATACGAGTCTGTGTAATCTGTTGAATAATTTATAAACTAATTTGACTGGAAGCTGTTGCATCCTTTATGCCTTATTATAAGTAACGCATTGCGTTAAGTAATGCAAAATACCAATAAACGTATGAAGTGTGCATTGCAGAATTACACTTATTCTCTAATGTAAGGAAGACAACACCTTAACTGATGCAATTTTAAAACTCTAACAATTGCATCGTATTATGATTCACCAATGGAAACATCGCGTCTGTAGTGACGTGTAGCATTACAAAGTTATGAATATGAATAGGTGAATAGAATGATAGATCAATGCATGTTCACAATCTTATTATCTGTCTTACTATAAAATCCTTTACTCTTTTTTCATTTGACTGCTTGATTATCTCCAAGAATGTTTTAAATTACAGGTAAAATAAAACACAATATTTCCACTCAGAAGGCTGGAAATCGCAGGTCGGCAGTTTTAAATTCACAAAATTTCTCTGGGGAGCACCCCCCCCCCCCGAAACATACTACCCCTCTTTTTGGTAGGTGGGGTGGGGTGGGTCCTCCCGGAGTGCCTCCCAGACCTACCTCAAGTGTCACTACTTCAATAATTTCTGGACCCGCCTCAGAACATGAACACTGTAATGGAATGGAAATTCCATTACAGATTTACAATGTTCGTCTTATTGTCTATTATATATTGTTTCAGTATTATTCTTTGGTAATGTGTTCCTTTTTGTTTGAGTTTTCTGATGATGAGTGATGAAAACCCATAGTAGCGAGTGGTCATTCAGCGTCCCTCAAGCCCACGTGAAAAACAAGTCATTTTAAGTTATTCTTTGTATGGCATATGTACGATATCACCCTATGACAGTATGGCCATGTAACCATATGTGCGAGGGGTGTGTGTGTGTGCGTGCGTGCGTGTGTGCGTGGGGGGGGGGGTGTCTTATTGTCTTATTTGCCTATTATATATTGTTTCAGCATTATTCTTATTAAAGAGAGGTTTTTTTTGTTTTGATACTTCTCTGATGTTTTAGGAGTCAGATGGTTCATGATTGTATTACAGATTAACATTATTTTTTGTCTTCTAGATTCTCTCAGATGGCACGACCTGCACTTCCAGAGGTAAATATGGCCCTTCAATTGGCTGTTAAATTATTCTATTTTTAGCTATTTAATTTCATTTTTTATTCATTCAGGGTTTTTTTCCAGTCCTAGTTTCACAACTGAACGGATAAAAAAAACTGAGTGAACAAAAAAACGAAATTAAATGGCTAAAAAAGAATAAAGTAACAGACAACTGATGGTCCATATTTAACTCTGGAAATGCAAGAGATGCCATCTGCGAGCATTTAGATTTCAAAATTTTCTGGGGCAGGACCTTTTGCCTTTCGCTTCCACTCAACTCCACAAATATTCTTTGCCCCCGGCCCTGGCAAGGCTTAATCCGGCACTGTCTAGATCTTGTGATTGAACAAGTACTTATGCAAAGTATTAAGGGAGTGGAGGTTTAAGTAGATGACGTGGCATGACAGAGACTTGTGTGGTTGATGGCACATCCTCTCTGTTCAGAGGTTAGCGGGGTAAAGCAAGAGCTAACTGCTGTAGCATATAACACAAGCGAACAACTCAAGCCAGACAAAAGAAGTACATGGATGATATCAATAATCTTTTGGATTTTCTATACATAAGAAATACGTTCCATAATAGTCCTAGCTTGCGCAACATTGCAACATGTATCAATGTTGTTAGTACAGTATGCCAGAGGAGTAGGAGATAAAATAGTGGAATCTATGATAGGAAAGAAAGCACTAGATCAGACTTTAAGTTGTCACACTGAATGTTAATTCGGCCATTAAGATTAACAATGAGATATATTCACAGTTGTTGTTTCAGAGGTTTGTCACTGCAGGAACACGGAATGATCAACTTCCTGAAATATTCCAATATGAGCTCTAGATCTATACACCAGCAAACACTCTTCAAAACAAAAGACATTATGAAGCCGGCAAACAAATCTGCATTAGCAGATGCGATCTTGATTCTGATGCCCGCTGATGTTCCAGGACCAAACGGTGATGTTCAGTATGTTCTGGATGGTGGTTCTCCCTTCATCGTATTCCATGGAAACAGGGCACAGCGTACAATGATAACTGCAGCCAATACACTAACTACGTGACCAGAATGTATGGACGCTCAGTCATTGTGGTCGATGAACATGAAGATCTATCTACGAAGGGCAGTACTCATCAGTGTCTGACAGCAGAACATGTCGGACCAACATTAACGTACACAATTTAAGAAGGAAGATTTTCTTTCAAACAAAGATAACAAACAGAGATTCATAAATTTGCTATGTGCTAAGTTAGAGCAATGTGGGTGTGAAACGCACTATGCCAAAGGTGATGCAGATGTTCTCATAGTAGAAATGACAGTAGCACGTGCAGCAAGATACCAAACTGTCCTTGTAGGTGATGACACAGATCTGCTTATACTTCTTTGCTAGCATGCCCGCGATGATTTGTATGACATCGTCTTCATGTCTGAGGGAAGAAGAATCCGGGGCGTTGGAACATGAAATTAATTAGAAATGTCACGGGTAGAGATGTTTGCAATAACCTATTATTCACTCACGCTATTCTTGGATATGACACAACTTTTCGCGTATATGGTATAGGTAAAAGTGAAGCTCTAAAGCTTGTTCACTCTAATATACATTTCAGCACGCAGGTGCAAGTATTTCTCGAAAAGAATACTTCAAAAGAAGAGATTGTATCTGCCGGTGAAGCTTCTATGGTCTGTGTGTACAAAGGTTTGGCAGGTGATTCATTAGAGTATCTAAGACTGCGCTTTCGTCAGAAAGTAGCTACAAGTACTACTACTACTACTACTACTACTACTACTACTACTACTACTACTACTACTACTACTACTACTACTACTACTACTACTTGTGTGCAGCCCCAAACTTTGCCACCAACATTATCTGCAAAGTACCGTGTGTGTGTTGTAATATTTGAGGCGTTTATATGCTAGTTCCCAATGCTAGGGTCTAGACTCACGCCTGGCCTTTATGGTTTCTGTTGAATTCTTGTGAATTCTTGTGACGTCGGTTTGTGCATTAGCTTGTGTCTCTCTCTGTGTGTGTGTGTGTGTTGATCGTTGTCTCTCGATTTTGTCTCATGTTGCTGTTCTTTTCCATGGCTTTTTTTGTTGCTCCTCATGCTTGGGCGTGTGTAATGGGGATGGCCTAACCTGGACCTAACAGGGGTGGGTAAGGGATGGGGTAGGTGTTGGGTCGGGGGAGGTGCGTACGGTCTTATGACCTGATGCACCCAAGGGGGGGCTTTAGGTCAGAGACCTCCCGGCCCCTTTGGGGGGAGTGGGGAGGTTGGGGTGTGGGGTCTTTTGGGTCCTGGGACCCATTTGGTCTTCTGGCCATCATCCGAGCAGGCACCAGCGCGCACTTGTTTGATTTTGATTGGTTAGGTAGCCCGTATGGTGACTGTGTCCGTCCGAGGACGAACTCGGTCAGTCATCCGGGTTACATCCCTCCATAGTCCCCTCGAAAATTCCGAAAGATTCTAATTCTAGCAATTTGGTTTTGGTTTTGTAATCCGTATGTTGCGTGGTTCCATCCGAGGAGGGATCCATTCAGCATCCGGTTTACTTTGACTATGCCGAAATTTCTTGCCTACCTAACCCTAGCTCACGTTCACACAGTGATGGGCACTGTGTGACGGGACCTCAGTTTAAAGTCCCATCCGAGAAGACTGAGCAAGTGGGGCCAAGTACATTGCTTAAGCGTACTCCAGCAGCTTGCTGTGCCCAGAGTTGTCCGTCAGTCTGTCCATTTGTTGATTGGTTTGTCAGTCTGTTCGACAGACAAGCATACCTGCCTACGGGCCACGAAAGAGATGGACACACGTCCATATCCCTCGCGGTCCGCCGCCAGGCCGGCCCATCTGTTGTTCTGTTGTCCATTCCAGTCCTCCATCTGTCTTTCTGCCCGTCTGTCATTGTTGTTTTCGTTGCTGCATTTTAGCTCCAGCTCCAGCTCTGGCTCTGAAAGAAAAGGAGGGGAACAATGCTGAAAGAAAAAGAAGGAGAAAACAGACAGTGTGGACAGGTGTTTTGGGGCATGTACTCACATACTCTGGGTCATCAATTCATGACAATGTCACGATCCTTAAGTGGAATAGTCAAGCCAGAAAGAAAAAAAAAGTTCTCAAGAATTTAGTAACATTCATAGAATGACATTACAGATAACATACTTTAAAGGCCATGCAACACAGCAAATCATTCGCTTACACATATTTCCCCTCGGACCTGACACCTCATGCGCCTAGGGGAAAAAGTGCGAAGCGATTCCCCTCGGACCTGACACCTCATGCGCCTAGGGGAAGTGATTTGCGTTTCTCCTCGAACCTGACACCTCACGAGGGTGGTGAGGCAGTAAATGCTGCAGTGACCAGGGGTCGGTGGTGGGGTGGCAGTAAATGCCGCAATAGCCGTAGAGGTCGATGGTGGGAAGGCACTAAATGCCGCAGTAGAGGCCGGGGATTGGAAGGCAGTAAGTGCCACAGGACAGGCCGGGGTCGTAGAGGCCGCAGAAGAGTGCTTCTTGCGCCGTCTCACGTGTTTGCTTTTTGGACATCAGAGATAACATGCTGTATAGGTCATGCAAACTGCAAATCGTTCGCTTACACGTATTTCCCCTCGGACCTGACACCTCATGCGCCTAGGGGAAAAAGTGTGATGCGATTCCCCTCGGACCTGACACCTCATGCGCCTAGGGGAGTGATTTGCGTTTCGGACCTGCCACCTCCCGAGGGTTGTCTCGGTCGGTGTCTTGGGCTAATCAGAATGTGTTCTGATTATGTGATGTGTTTGTCCGATGCAAGCACGAACTTGATTAATTCGTGGTTGATCTGTCGGTCACGCATCGCTATAATGTCTTCTATAGGGTCAAGATTGAAGTGTCCCTTTCTCAGCGTATTGATGAGTTCCTTTCTAATGTCTGCATATTCAGTGCACCGTAGGAAGAAGTGGTCTAGAGTTTCAGTCTCCTTGCAGGCCTCACATTGGTCTGTGTCTGACAGGTTGAGTTTTTTTCGTGTCTGGTTAACGCTGATCCGACCCATTCTGATGTGGCGTAATACAATGTCGCCTTGGCGTCCTGGGATGTGGTTTTGGTATTTGCGTTTGACTGCAGGGGCGACTCTGTACAGGGATCTGCCGGTTGTGCTTTCGTCCCATTGTCTTTGCCATTTGCTGTTGATGTGGCTTTTGACCAGGGCATTCGCTTCGGACTTTGAGAGTCCTATGCTGGTCATAGTTCCATCTTTGAGCGCTTGCTTGGCTGCCTCGTCTGCCTGTTCATTGCCTTTAATGTCAACATGGCTTGGGACCCAGTCGATGTCCACGGTGTTGTTGTCAGTCACCACAGTTGCATACAGATGCCGGATTTCCTTGATTAGGTTGTCCCTGCTCTTGCTGCTGCTAGATTTGAAGCTCTTCACTGAGCTTAGTGAGTCTGTGAGTATAACGTATTTGCCTGGATTTGCTGTTTTAATCCATTCTAGAGCCTTTTTAATTGCCACCAGTTCGGCTGTGAATATTGACAGGTGATTCGGAAGCTTGTACTTGAGGACTTCTTCCTGGTCGCCTATGACTACTCCTGCTCCGCATTCGCCAGAGTAGGGCATTTTGGAGGCGTCGGTATAGATTTTCCTGTGCTCCTTCCATCTGTTGTCAATGTTTTCCAGAGCGTAGCTCTTGATTAGCGCTGGTGGGTCTTTCTTGCTTATCTGTGAGGATAGGCTGTCATGCGCCTTGATCTGCGGAAGTAGCCATGGCGGGTCAGGAGCCGGCCTTGAGCTTTCTATTTCGACGTTTACCAGTTCAGTGGCACTGACGAGCTCTGTCATTAACAGGCCTGGTGGTTTGGTCTTTTTGGTCATTTTGGGCAGTACCTTGTGTCTTAGGTGCTCCTTGCATGGAAGACATACCTCCCTGGTAGGGTGGGTGGGTGCAGAGCTTTGTAGGTATGTCCAGAATTTGAGAAGCCGTTCCTCTCTTCGCAGATCTAATGGGATTTCTCCACACTCTACGTTGATTGCATCTCGAGGGCTACTCTGTGAGGCACCACAGCAAATGCGCAGGCATTTTGTTTGGAGAGTGTCAATGGTTTCTAACAGTGACTTTCTCGCTGTGGCGTATGCTTCGCATCCATAGTCTATCCTTGACAGGATTAGGCCACGGTATAGCATAAGCATGCTCGGCAGGTCTGCACCCCAGGTGTGCTTTGTTAATGAGCGATGGAGATTTAATTGCTTGAAGCATCTCTCCCTCAGACTCTTGATGTGGGGGTTCCACGTGAGCTTTCTGTCAAATGTTAGTCCCAGGAATTTGGCTTCAGCACATGTCTTGACTTTCTGACCATTGAGGTACAGATTTGCATCATGGTTTATGTATTTAACATTGGTAAAATTGATTTGAACTGTTTTTTCCGCAGACAGTTTGAAGCCATTTTTTTTGCACCACCGTGAGACTATGTCCAGAACTTTCTGCATGGTCTTACGTGCACGGTCTATCTTCGCATATTTGTTCCACAATGCTGTGTCATCAGCGAAGATAGACCCGCCTATTGCGTTGGGACCCAGTGCATGGTCTTTTTCAATGTCTTTGGGTAGATCACTCATCATGATATTGAACAGTAGGGGGCTTATTACGCCACCCTGCGGGGTGCCGTTTTCCAATGTTTGTTCCCTAGACATTTGCCCATTAACGCGGACGCTAATCCTTCTGTTATCGAGAAAGTCTCGTATCCAGAATAGGATGCGGCCACGGTAGCCAAAGTCATAGAGTTTTTTTAGGACTCCGTTTCGCCACATCATATCAAAGGCTTTCTCAACGTCTAGGAAAACTCCTATTGTTGTGTTTCCTCTTCCGGCATCTAGGGCTTTCTTGGCTGCCTCCGTCAGTCTGACTAGGTGGTCCGTAGTGCGTCTGCCCTTTCTGAAGCCACTCTGCCAAGGGTGGAGTAGACCGTTGTGTTCGAACTCATGTTCTAGTCGGTTTTTGATCATCCTCTCCATGACTTTGCAGAGACAGCTCGTCAGGGAGATTGGCCGATATGATCTTGGGTCAGTTTTGTCCTTCCCTTGTTTTGGGATAGGAACCACGATCCCCGTTTTCCATACTGATGGCATTTTTCCAGAGCTCCATACAAGGTTGTAGAGATTGAGTAGCATTTGTTTACCCTCCTCTGGCATATTACGAAGCATGTCGTATTTCAGGCCATCCTCACCTGGTGAGGAGCTTTTGCCTCTGCCAAGGGCTTGCTCAAGCTCCATTCTGTTGAAGGTTTTGTTGATGTCTCGGTTGTTAGGATCTTCGCATTTCCCTGAGCTGAACAGGTGATTGATATGCTCATCAACCTTTGTTTTGGTAGCTACAAAGTCAGGGTCATGGTTATCACTGCTACTGGTTGCAATGAAGACTGTGGCAAGCACTTCAGCTTTTTCCTTGTCGTTGGCGTGCTTTACCCCATTTGCTATGAGGGTGGGTACGGGGTTTTTGGATTTGGTTTTTTCGCTGGCAATAGCTTTCGCTTTGCGCCATATTTGGCTCGAGGGTGTGAACCGAGTGATTTCAGAGCAGTATTGTCGCCAGTGATCGCGTTTTGCCTTTTTGATGGTTCTTGTTACCTTGGCCTGTAGTCTCTTGTGCTCGACTAGGCGTTCAATGCTGAAGTTTCTCTTTAGTCTATTCCAGGCTATTTTCTTGAGCTTAACTGCTTCTTGGCACTCCCTGTTCCACCAAGGCACGCGTTTGTGTTTGGGGTTATTGTCTGGCTTTGATTGGGGGATGGCTGAGTTGGCAGCCTTGTAGAGAATCCCCATACACTGCTCATAATATTCCTCGGTGCTGGTACTAGTAATCGGTGTCTCCAGCTCCATGGCCATTGTGTGCTTGTATTCGGTCCAGTTGGCCTTTTTCAGATTCCAATTGTTCCTGTGCAGTGGCGCCTCGTTCTTGTTCTGTAGGCTTCCTATCTGTATTTTGATAGGGAGGTGGTCGCTGCCGAGGAGCTGGTCTTGGATGTCCCAGCTGGGGGTTGGTCGTAGGCCAGGTGTTATGAGGCACAGGTCCAAGACCGACCATTCTCCATCACTAGAGTTATATCTGGTGGGTCTATGGTCATTTAGTAGGCACAGGTTGTAGTTGTCAATAACCTGTTCTAATACTCGGCCTTTGGGGTTCGTGGTTTTGCTCCCCCATAGGGCATGGTGGGAGTTGAAGTCGCCCAGAAGTATTGTTTCACCTTCTAGGCCTTCAAGGAGCTTGTCGTAGTCCGAGGAAGAGTGCAACCTGGGACTATAGACGTTTACAATATTAATAGTTTCGTGATTGATTTCTATTTCTATCGTAAGGTGCTCTACGCTACTCTCACGTTGTGGCAACCTTTTGTAGGAAAGATTACTTTTTATGAGGGTCGCTATGCCGCCACCGCCTTCACCCCTAGGGGTGGTTGCAGATTCTGTGGTACGGTCTTGTCTTTCGACATTGTAGTTGTACCTTTTGAAATCCTGGTTGGGTTTCAGACGGGTTTCCTGTAGACATATAATGTCTGGGTGGTCATTTTCGTTGTGGAATGTGTTCCACAATTCGTCGAGGTTGGTATTAGACCGGGTGCCTCGAACGTTCCACTGAAGAATTTTGACCCCCATGATTAGTTCGAAGAGGAGCAAAGTTCTACGAATTTCGCAACGAGGCCGTCCACATCAACCTTGTTCCTTGCTGCTTCGTTGTCAGTGCAAACTGATGATATGATCGTCTCAATGATCAATCTGAAGGTTTGTACATTTAAGACAATTTTATGCTCTCCAACCATGGGGGTGGGACTTACCTCGCTCGTTGGTGTCCCTCTGGTGGTCTCGGCCGGCAGGTCACTGCATCTGCCAGTACTGCTAGTGGGGTTCACAGGTTTGATAGCCTGTTTTTCCACTAGAGGTACCTCCAATGTGCCGATTGGTTCAGCCCTTTGGTTTCGGGCCCTGCTCCTGCCTACAACTTTGAGCCCTTTGCAGGCGGGTTTTTTTGGCGTTTTTGTTTGCCTTTTGGGCTGTTTGCCGGCTTTTCTGGCCGGACTCCCAAGCGGGAGGGTGGGCGTGGCCGTATCTATTGTAGGTGGCTCAGTAGGAGCCTCCTCCCCTCTTTCCTGCTGTCTCGGTACTGAGCAGTCCCTCCTGGGGGTGGCCAGCTTCCTCCTTACGGAGTCAGCCCTTTTCTGCCATGCTGTACTTTCCAGAGGTATGGCTGGTCCAGGTGCTGGTATTCCAGTTGGCTGTTCGGTTTCCCTGCTTTTTTGCTGGGTAACCTTCTTCTTTGCCTCCCCGTATGAGACCTGATCTGTCGATTTGACCTTGAGGATGTCCTTGGCTTTTTGCAAAGCCGGACATCCGCGATATGCAGCACTGTGGAGCCCCTTGCAGTTCCTACAGTGGGGGGTCTGCTGGCAGTCCTCCCGTTTGTGGTTTCCTCCACAGTTTACGCACGCGCTGGCTTTTGATCTGCAGTGCTTTGCCACGTGACCCAGCAGGTGGCATCTAAAGCATCTGATGGGCTCTGGGATGTATGGCTTAACTTTGAAGCTCATCCATCCCAGTTTTACCTTACTTGGCAGTTCGTCTGACTCGAATACCAGTTTCACTGCATAGGTCGGTCTGGCTGTTCCGCCAATCCGACCCACCCACTCCACTTTGTGTTCCCCATGGGCGTTCAATTCCTCCTTTATATCGTCATTCGTGAAGTCCCTTGGGACTCCCGATATGACACCTACCGCTTTTTTTTGTTCAGTGTTTTTTGTGGTGTGCTCTTCGATAGACACCACGTGGCTGCCTATCGTGGTGATTTTGAGCAGCTTCTGAAACTGCCCTTCACTGGTGGTGGTTACCAACACCTCCCCGTCTCTCTTGTCTAGGCCAGCCAGCATGCCCACCATGGCATACAGCAACCTATATATTATCATGCGGGTTAACCCCGCAAAATCATTTCCCGCGAGTCCCTTGACCCTGACCCTCCTTCCCTGGGTACCATTTCTCTGCCCCCCTTTTTGTCCCACTTCCCTCCCTTCCCTACTGGACGCCCCACCCGGGGAACCCCCGCTCTGCGTGGTGGTTTGGTCTCTCCCTCCCACTGGGGAGGCCCCCTTGTCCCGAGACCTCTTGCTGGGGGTGCCTTCCCTTCCTCCCACTTCCTCCCCCTCCTCTAACACCCCGACCATCCTCTTCCTTTTGGGGCCTGGTGTGTTCTGGAGATTGCTCTCCAGGATTATCACCTGCTGAGCCACCAGTTCGTGGGTGAACTCATCCATGGCCACTTCGTCGTTTTTGACACCACTTGGCGCCGCGTTGGCTGTGACTTCAGGAGGCTGCTTGAGGAAGTCAGCTTCCTCCATTTTACTTACCCAAAGGTGTGGATTGTTTAGAGGGTAGTGTGTAGTAGGATAATTTAGTAGGTACAGTATGAGAGATAGGATAGAATGCAGTAGAAGTAATGTGTTAAGGAGATGAGTAGAGTAGGCTGTGAAAGGCTGAAGTGTAGAGAGAGGAGGTAGATTATGCCTAGTAACCGTTACCAATATATCAGTGCTGTGTCATCCCCTTCGGTAAAATTCGCGAAAATTCCAACTAAGCACTGAAAGGAAGATTCCAAAGAAAAAAATTTTTTAATTTTTATTTATTTTTATTTTTTTTCGAAAATTGGTGTCGAAGTCGATCAAGACTAGCACTAATGGCCGACAAATGCGGCTGTTTGAGTGGCGAAAAATCTAGTGTTCTAACTCACGCAGACGAACATCCAAAAGAAAATTGATCAAAAAGGTTTAAACAGATTTTAAGGTTACGAAATTTATTAAAATAATTTAATAACAATACCTTGTAGTTACGACTCGGGGAGCACAGCAAATAAACGTAAAAATAAAGAGCTTTGTTTTCGAAAATGGCGCCAAACACAAACGAGCAAGACAACCCTAATGGCCGACAACAACAACGATTTTACTGGCGGAAAAGCTAGTGCTTGATGCACGCGAACGAGCCTCAAACGGAAAATGTTTAAAATAGCTTAAAGAAAAGAATTATCAAATAACACTGTTCCTTAAACTCTAGTCTCACTAAGCACTATAATTTTTTCGCAAACGCAATAATGGACGCAAATTACACTAATCTAAAACACGTCTATCATCAACGAACGCAAATTTTTGTGTGTATGTTTTTTTTTTGTTTTTTTTCCTGCAAAGTACCATAGCCTTCGTGTTTATTATCAGGTCTGGAAAGGGACTACTAATATATCTCCACTAACACTGGGTTGGAAAGTAGTTGACCGCAGATTAGTTCCCCTGCAGTCAGATAAAAATGCTAGCCCTTAGAAACTTCTTGAAGCAAATTGTGATGTGAGAGTAAGCGTTGTTCTTGTCAGAAAGCTGGGCTCAATTGTTCCCTTGGATGTGGAGAGTGCAGAGGTGTTTGTGAAAATATGGCACCATTTGATATGGAAGATGACATAGATGGCACACCAATTTGACTTTAGTGATGCACGATACTGCACAACGTCATTATATATTGTACAGTAAATATTGTGATATATCGATATATACTATAAGCTGGTGTCAAGAGAAGCATGTTCTGTACAATACTTTGAAAATAATTTGACTTGACGCTGTTATTTCGTTAGAAAACAACTGCTTCCAGTCAAATTATTTTCATAACAAAACACATCTGCCATGTATTGATAACATGGCAAAGAAATAAAGGTGTTTCATCTGTGAATGGGTTAGACTGAAATTATAACTTAAACATATATTTTTTCATAATTGTGCTCATAAGTCTAAATACTGGTCTTCGATTTTATAAATTTCTACACATTTTCAGTAAGTACTTTGAAAAAAGCGCTAAATTAGGATATTTCGGATATTTTCTGTATTGTATCGCAAAAGATTATGATATTTTACTGTATCGCGATATATTGAAATATTGAAATATTCTGCAAGCCGACCTGACTTATAGTAACAATTTATCTGATGAAATGAATCCTGATGCAAAGCGTTACGCTAGTAGTCCAGTCAAACCTGCCTATAACAAACATCTCGTGGGCCTCAAGAAATGGTCAATAACCTGCTCACTAAAGACGAATTACCACCCCGTAATGGTCGTCTTCTTTAGTGACTACTCCTCGGTTGTCTGGGTGTTTAGTATAGATAGGGGATCGCTTAATACAAATGATTTAAATCGCTTTTGGCCAACAACGTTAACCCTTTAATGGTCAAGATTTTTCACAAAGATTTTAATTTGTCCTCAATGTATGTCCATTTGCCGGTCAAGATAAGGCAATTTTTGAAAATTTATAAATGGAACGACTGGCTCGATTATTAAGCGAGTCATTCCAGTGGTAAATTTTCCAAAAATATTCTTCTCTTGACCGGTAAATGGACGTTCTTCAAGACTACTGCAGGGGCCAGTTTTGGCCCGCTTGACCATTAAAGGGTTAAAGAAATGCCATCTTATGGCCCGAAGTGCAGGTGGCCGTTATAGACAGGGTTGATTGTGTATCCATTTTAACTTCCCTTTAAATTATACTTCTGTCACATGCTTTTCATTATTGTATTGTTCTGATGGTATCCCTATGTTTGACATATTAAAGGTGGGCTCTAGTTAAGATACAAGTTTTCTTGAGACAAGAAATCATAGTCTCGCCTTTACACTATAGTAGTATAATGCAAGCCATTGTGGCTTGCTTTTGAGTTTTACCTGTGTTCCACAATTGTCTTTAGTATGCTGTATTGAAATGCTCTCCATGTCGCCAGATTAAGATGGATATAAGACAGTTCAGATAGAAGTGACAGCAGACATACCTATATACGGCTAATTATCCCCCAGTGTTGTATTTTAACAACTGAAACAGTCATCATATCGAGCTAGACATGCTATATAAATAGCTTCCTTGTGTTCTAAGCCTATAAGTTAGCTTTTAACCCACATATGTTTTCACCTAGATCTGACCAAATAACATAGTTTGGCGGTCATTTTGGAAATATGCAATTTAGGCATATCTGCGAGACTTAGACTTTTCTAGACTTTTAATATGTTAATTGAAGAAAAAAATTCTATTGCAGTTTGTGGTGGGTCTATCAGTATATTGACTGGACTAATGTCGCGATTTCATTCGGATACGGACAGCATTCGGATGTGGGATTCCTTGAAAATGACGTTATTGTTGCGTCATTCATGGGCTTTCCCCAAATCGACATGCTAGTATTCTACCCACGTGAAGTTGGGCGAATATTCGTCTGGACGCGGGTTAAATATTCGTCCAGAAACAGATTCGCCAGACACGAGTTCGATATTCGTCTAGAAACGGATTCGCCAGACACGGGTTCAATATTCGTCCAGAAACAGATTCATCAGACACGGGTTCGATATTCGTCCAGAAACAGATCGCCAGAAACGGGTTCGATATTCGTCCAGAAACAGATCACCAGACACGGGTTAGATATTCGTCCAGAAACAGATCATCAGACACGGGTTAGATATTAGTCCAGAAACAGATCATCAGACACGGGTTCGATATTCGTCCAGAAACAGATCGCCAGACACGGGTTCGATATTCGTCCAGAAACAGATTCACCAGAAGTAAGTTCGATATTCGATTTCATCAATTCAATTTAATTCAGTATTATTTACAAATCCCATCTCACATTGTGACATATGGGGAACACACATGTACAATATTTACAAAGAACTATCTAATATTTGTATCATACCATCGTCGTCGTCATCGTCATCATCATCATCATCATCATCATCATCATCATGATTAATAATGTAGCATAGAAACCCGGTTAAATGCCCAAATTTTGAAAATAAAGTCTCGGTTTTCTCATAGAAAATATCCATTTGTAGAGCAAGATAAGAACATTTCTCAGAATTTGCCACTGGGATGACTGGCTCGGTTATCGATCCAATCATTTCGGTGGTATGTTTTCAGAAATAGGATTCTCAACTGTCCTCAGCGTGACACATTCGTATTCGCCAGAGTTATCTCCCTGAAAAACCGCGAATTCACAAAACCTATCTAGCTATTCGAAACTGGTATTAGAGAATCGCATTAACATTAACATCTAATGTATCACTTGCTGGCTTCCAAAGTTGTGTATCATTAGCAGACATTATAGTGGCCACGTAGCAATTTCTGGTATGCCATTGACATATATCAGAAATAGAAGTGGTCCCAAGACAGACCCCTGTATATAGGTATCTTTGTAGTATTAGAGAATTTTGATCAATGAATGGGGGATTCCAGTTTTAGCTATGCCCCGCCCATCTCTAGATAAGCTCCACCCACGTTTTGTCCGTGTTGGGAGGAATCGATCCCTACACTTTCTGATTCTCAATTTCCCGAAAACTATGCAGGTGGGCAGTTGAATATTTTGAAACCAATTTGACTGGGCGCTGTTGGTGGATTTACAAGCAACAGCGCCCAGTCAAATTAGTTTCAAAATATTAAGCATGGTTTTTATTAGATAGTAAACACATACAATTCGTTCAACCTGGCGGACTACTAAGAGCTTAAGACGGACTAAATCGAGTCATTCACGACGTACTTTATTATGACGTCAGCCAACATGTCAGGCAGCTAAGTATGACGTCATGGGATTGACTGAGAAACTGGATCCATCAATTATTCACACACCATGCGACTCATTCACGTCATGACTGGTGTCCCGCCTTTGGTGCTCATCAGGTAAACCAGGCTTCGAACCACAACCTTTGGTCGTCTCGTATATCAAACGTTGTGGGATCAGTCTACCACTACCTAGTGCCCATCAAAAGTCACCTTTCCAGAGTATCCATCTCTCATCTGACGTCATATGACGTCGTAATCAGCTAAGTGGTGTGTGGGATCATAATCATTACATCATAAAATATTATATTTGGCCCGTCTTTAACTCTTAAAAGACCAACACGTTGTACGAATTGTGTGTATTTAATAAACATGCTGTTGAATATTTCGAACCTAATTTGACTGGACGCTGTTGATGGGCCCTCTGCGAGACTCCTCGTACTATTACTGTCCATTTCTATATACGCGCTGGGTATGTGTAGTCGGATTGAGGCGTGACCTCCCTCGTCATTGGGCATGCCGTTGTCTCGTACTACCATCCTGCTGACCAGCGAGACTACTCATCTCGCTGGCCTGCAATGAATACGTGTGTCTGTCACACTGGAAATCCCCTCGCTGTCGCGATATATATTGGGACTGTAGGCCTACATTTTCACCACGCATGACCCGAAAGACATTTCCTCACTGTCAGCTCATTTCTAAAAGAAATAAGGAATGTTTGGTAGCATTTGAACAGTCTCTTCGAAATGATTCTGAAGCTGTCCATGAAATAGCTGTATGGCACCTTACTTCGGAGATATTTGGAGAATGAAAAATCTCTCGAGCACGAGCTGCTGAAGCGCCTAAGCGAGAGCCTGACGCATTAAAGAGTAAAGCAGCTCTACCATGTAAACAACCTTGAAAAGACGAAAATCGATATGGAGGATGTGACGCTCATTGTGGCACAGCTCAGGGGACCAAGCGCTGAGGTTGCCTGAGGCGCAAGGGTCAAAACAACGATCTCCTGCCCATCCCGAGCAGCGGAACACTCATCGGTCTCCAACCGGTGGTCCTACTCCTATACCTCAGTTGTGCGGTGTAGGAGCTGTGCCAATTTTTTAATGACCCACTCAGATTAATCAGGGCAAACTAACAACCAAAAGTATACCACCTCACCATCGATATCAGGTTCCACTTTCAGTAGCCACCAGAATTTTGTGGGAAACTGCTGCTCTGAGCCAACAAGGAAAATATCCGGTCGTCGCCAAACTACTATCAAGAACTACTCAGCGCCTGGGAACAAACACTACAGCCGGATATCCAACCGGGAGATTGCAAGCCAGACAATCCGTCTTTCAGACCCTGCAGGAGCCAAATGCTCCCTCCTACGTGTCGTTGCCACCATAAGAACTTTGTTCTCACTCGCTCATCTTCTTCTTCTTCTTCTTTTTCTTCTTCTTCTTCATCATTTTTATTTGAAATGTTATTTTAACTATAAACCGTATCGTCATTTAACTATTATTGGGCCTGCAATCCACGTGCTTTATCATTGTAATTGAATCATTTTATGACTGTAACGGCCATTCACCTCCTCATGAACCACCACCATGAAACTGTTATGCTTGCATCATCTTTGGCCGTTAACCGCCAGCATTTGCTGAAGGCCACCGACCAATTTGCCTTGTATTCAACAGTAACTGTCCTAAAGTTTGGATATGTTGTCGGGGTAAGCGGGGGTACCTCAAAAACATATCCGAACAACCGAGAGTATAATCGGACAATGGTATCACGTCGTACAAATTCGTACCACGTGGTACAAATTCTATGCGGTTACTCCAGCTTCAATCTAGAGTAAAAGGGTATGCATGCATAGATGGGCAAAGCAACCACATAATACTTCCCATCGGAGTATTGCAACAACCCACCCAAATTCAACCTGTGTCTTCAAAGTGTTCCGTAAACCATACCTTTGTGTGACCAGGTGGCCGTCATTCCACGCTAGTTCATCCCAGCATCAGGGTGCGGGTCGGGTGGGGATGTGAGGTGGGTGGGGTGGGGGCGGAGGGGTGGGGAGGGGGTAGTCGGGTGTCGCACCAGCATTCTTCCTCTCTCTCTCTCTCTCTCTCTCTGGTCCCTTCGGATCCCAGGCAGAAATGCCAGTTGAGCATCGAGGGTCAGCTCCGCCGACGAGGTTGAGGCTCCCCGTGCTCATCAGCCCTCCTGGGCGTCCGTTGGTCCATGGTGCCAATCTCAGGGCTTGCGACGCTGACTTGTTCGTGCATGGTTGGGGCTCCCCAAATAATAGCTGACCAGAGTGGTCAGCCATCACCTTGGAGACGTGTGGGTCCGGTCTGACTTTTCCAGCACGACAAGGTGTCTGTGCATGGCTCGAAAGCTGCGACGTGGTTGCTTCGTCCCCAGTGGCAGGTACGTCGGTCTCGTGCTCGTCACCTGCTGAAGGGAGCTCGAGGTGCAGCGTAGTCCTGCTAACCTTAGTCGTCTTTCTGAGCTGTGGGGTAGGTCGTGCATGCGTTTGACTTTTCCCTGCTTTACTCTTTCTCCTTAGTCCAAGCAATTCAGAGGCATGCGTCGATTGCGGGAGTTTCAGTGGAGGGGGAGCTAACCATGAGAGGGTGGGGGCTAGGCCGCTGGCAACATTATCACTAGTTCGAAGTAGTACAAGTGAAATGCGTTGGTTGCTCCCCCCCCCCCCCATCCCTCACCTACTGCCCCATCATATACTGCCCCTTCACATACTGCCGCCTCTAAGCGCCAGTTTCTGGATAAGCACGTGTTTATGAACAGGATACAGCATAATGGCTTAAGTCTATACCATCATATGTAACTAATCCGGCCAGTATGATCCGAGCGTGAAATATTCAATAATGGACCTTGCCAGTTTTTGCTATGCCCCGCCCCTCTCTAGCTAAACTCCACCCACATCTCGCTCGTGTTGGGATCGATCGAACCCTGAACTCCCTGACTATCAATTTCCAGAAAGCTATACAGGTAAGCTGTTGAATATTTTGAAAATAATTTAACTGGGTGCTGCTGTTGCTGCCATCAGCGCCCAGTCAAATTAATTTCAAAATATTCGACAGCATGTTTATTAAATAGTAAAGACATACAATTCGTACAACGTGTCGGACTATTAAGTGTTTAAGATGGACTAAATAGAGACATTCATGCGGTAATTGATTATGGCATTATCCTCCGCATCACGTGGTTGATTATGACGTCATCCTCCATATCACGTAGTTGATTATGACGTCATATGATAGATGGATAAACTTGAAAGGTCCATTCACAATTTGAAAAAGTTACTTTCAACGTACAAAACTGGACTTTAATTGATAAAATCAAACAAAGTCTTCATGAACTGAAAATCAAACAATATGGCGAGCACTCTATGGAAGATTCCTACAGCATGCTGTAACACCATTTGATTGGTCATTATTGTGACGTCAATAGGAGCCAATGTAAAAGTGTGCTCCGTGTCACACTGTGTACAGTCTCCCCGACAATGGCTACAAATAGACACGTTAATTGCGTTAATTTCACAACTGATAAATTATTTATTTCTGGAAAGCATATGGGATGTTTGAAATAAACATCATCAAGTATATATAGAGCCTGGCTGTTAACATTTCCTGTTTTGAATAGGGAGGCGGCAGCTGCTTTGCGAACCACGTGGTTAACGCTCTGGATAAGACCCACTTAACAAGCGAACCTGGTTCGTTTATTTCGCCTGCCAGCTCTAAGTTACACGTGACTTTTGAAAAATATATATTAAAAATTCAAAGTCAAGCCCAAGATAAAGATAAAAGTCTTCGCTTTTTAACCATGTAGCCACCTTGGCCCCTAAAAGCAAAACTTAAGGGGCCCAGTCACTGTGATTTTTCAAGGACCTAATCTAATAATTATGATGCATCGGCACACCAGATTCCCCCATTTAGAAACACAGGATATTATAATTTAGGATTTACTAATATAGAATGTGTTAAATACATTGCTTTCAAGCGTGTAACCCCTTTCACAGATAAATTACATGTATCTCAATTTCACCTCAAACAAACAGAACATCTGTGGAATATTTTGAAATTATTCATAACTGGAAGCAGGCAGCAATGGCTTAAATACAGGCATATTAAGTTAGAAAAATTCAACATGCTAAAAATAGCAAGAATGCATTTTTTAAGGATTGAAATGGTTAATGAATCTGCCTAATATATATGTACTTATCTCACGCGGATCAGATAGACCTGGGTCAAAATACATACAATAAGGATTTTCTGTTCACAATCAGTCGAATTTGGACTGCGATGCTGAAAATGCAATTTGCTTAATTTCATGCGAATTGTTTCAAAAGCAGTATGTCGGGCAAAAATCCATTAAGATGGTTAGTCCGAGTTCTCTGACTCCGCCCTATGCCGTTTCTTATATGCCGGGCGGAGTCAGAGAACTCGGACTATAAGATGGTATGCAAATAAACACCATTCAGGTATTCGACTATAAGAAGACACGCGCGTGGCTGAACATTTTAATCTTTCTCATCATTCAGTCTATCGCGACTTTGAGGTTATGCCTATCGAATAGCAACGGTACCTCTTTCAGATACAACAGCGGAAACTGATAAACAAAAGAAACTTTGATAACCTTTTTAGATCAAACAATGGGCCTTTCCGGTTTTAGCTATGCCCCGCCCATCGCTAGCTAAGCTCCACCCATACCTAGTTCGTGTTAGGATCGGTCGATCTCTGAACACCCTAACTATCAATTTCCAAAAAACTACACACGTAAGCTGTTGAATATTTTGGAACTAATTTGACTGGGTGATGTTGCTACCCAAGGCAGCAACAGCGTCCAGTCAAATTAGTTTTAAAAAATTCGACAGCATGTTTATTAACTAGCAAAGAATTACAAAGACATACAATTCATACAAGGTGTCGGACGGTTTGAGATTTGATGACGGTCTATATGGAACCCTTTGTGACGTAATGATTGCGACACCATCATACACGCGCTGAGTTGATTATGACGCCATGCGAAGTAAGATGATGGATAGATACTCAGGAAAGGTGAATTAGAAACGCGATGGCCAATGGGCACACCTTTTGACCCAGGTATATCTGATCCGCATGCGTAACGATATATCCACCATTGTCATATACTTAGTATGATGTAGGAGTGTTCTACTCCAAAGCTACACACGACACTAATTGGCTTTAAAGGACAATTCCGGGATTGGTAAAAGTGTACTTTATTTTAAAGACTATTATATGACCAACATATTGGATCATAAATAAAAACCGTAGACAAATAATACGAGTAATTATACCGTCGTAAACATGGGATTATTTTATACCCCGGGCGGCGCTATTTTCTTGCAACGAGAGCGAGATTTCACGAGATCCTGACGTCATCCCCGCACCAACGCTATCTTTGCCGCGCACGAAGGCTGTACAGTAAATATGTCTATGCATGGAGCCCTAACATGTGCTAATTTGTAATCGTTAGGAAATTGTCCAGTTAAGCTAGTAAGTTTTTCAAGTAATTCTAGTATCCGAAGTCGGTGGGGAATCGTTAACCCCTAGACCGCTGAAGCATAGATTCAATTTTCTCTATTCTATCATAATGTGTTCATTTTGGTAACGACGTTGCTGTACGTCATTGCTGTGCCCGACAGCAACACGTTTCAGCAACGGGTTTTTTAATGTACCCCGACACTAGCTCTGTAAGTAGGTTATTACGCATTTTACACCACGCGATAAGGGTTAAATGAAGTGGCACACTTGACACGAGAGTATTGTCAAATTATTCAGCCGACTCAAGATACTGTTATAGCGTGTGTTGCAGGCAGTGTAAATATAGTCGATATTTCAAGAAAACAAATGATATGATAATATTGCTGGAACCACAAAATCGATTGTATTAATTCTGATACCTACCTGTAGCTGCAAATTTGAAGATTTATCCAATGCTAGGGATGTGAATCGGCCTAGTGGTTCAAAAGATACACTCTACGGGAAAAACTAAGCCAGCAAAATTTCAAACAAAAATTTCAGGATGCGCTCTATTCATCAACCAATATCAGAACGAGTATTACAGCTACACTGACAGAATTTGCTGTGCCGAAGCTGTACAATGTTATCACATAACGGGGGAAATTCCATCAAAATATCTTAATTATTGAAATTACTACAGCTTGCCGGGCAATATTGATCAGCGATGAAAATTCTCCGATTGTATGTCAAACTCTTAATTCATTTGGTGATATCTCTGGCAATATTCACGTGAGCAAAATTATAATTAGTCAGGCAAATAGCCATTTCTTTCAGCTTTAAGCACACTCCAATTTAATGACGATACGCAAAGATAGAGTCTGCGAGACAAAAACCATCTCATGCTGAATTTTACAACAAAAAAAAGGATAACATATTCTAAGATCGTATCTTAGATGAATAGTTGTTTTGTATATTCCAGTCTTTTAAACCTCTTGTCCGATATTAACATCCATTATAGCATATTAATCCCGGGGTCAGCACCTATTTAGATACTCTAGAATCATTGGAATCGTTTCAGCGATTCGTTTGCTGTTATCATTTACGTATACTTCCTTAAAATATATACACGCGTCTATTGGCCCCTCTGCGCCAGTCATAGCAATAGCGGTGGTACCGGACGGGGCTGACGTAGTTAGACGCGATAAATTTTAGGATCGGATTGTATGTTGCATTAGAGCTCATGCGATGTAAAAGTAAAAGGTGTTGCAAGAACCAACTCTGTCATTGATTCGTTGCATGGACATTTGTCGATCGTCAGAAGCTACTACAGCCCAAGTCAGGCGGATGGCAAACAAAGATGAGGTAATTCATGGCGTTTCGAAGGGGCATAACCCCAGATCCTTAACACAGACAACCATATTCTCCTACTCAGACATCCAGAGAGAACCACCAGGCTGGCCGCCAAAGTACTACACCTCAAACGGCAGCAACTCCACCAAAGGACAGCTCTAACCGACCTACAACTATCACACGGAGTGGACGCATCTCTAGACCGCCGGCATACCTAAAAGACTGCGCAATAAACATGTATCATCGGTACAATAGAATGACTCTTTGCGAGAACAGTTATTACTGCCTTTTCATTATTATATTCTAACAATATCTCTCTCTTTCCCTATAAGGGGAGATGTAACGATATATCTACCATAGTCATATACTTAGTATGATGTAGGAGTGTTCTACTCCAACGCTGCGCACTACAATAACTGGCTTTAAGTAGAATACAGTTAGCTCTTGTTAGCACAGATCGCGTTCTTTAATAATCTAGTAGTACTAATATATACCCATATGGTAGAAACTATATCGGAATAGGGTGAGATAAGTCCATTTACTATCATATACAACCGGCAAAATGTTGACATTGCCAATGACTTAAAGGATGAATATCACAAATTAGAGGACATTTTAAGACAAGCTTTCAATAAGCGGGCAGTAATTGCGTTTAAGAAAAATCCCAATCTACGTGTCTTATATACTCATATCTTGGTAAAAGCGAAACTCAAAAAGTTTTTCAAAACATCACTCAATGGTTTATCCAGTGATAAAATTTCAAAATATAATTTTCTCGTAGCCTGCAAATAGACACCGAATGAGTAAGAAAAATAGGGCGATGCTGTCCTGGATATGCAACAAAATCTTTCAATCTCAACGCTTCTATGCCAATTCATACGAGACACCAACCGCTTCGACTAATGCCAGATACACTACACCATCCAGTTTCTACCCGCAATCGACGCCCTTAAACCCACAACATCTCAGGAGTACAGGCATGCGTGACCTCGCTGTGAGCTGTTCTAAACATCTCCAGATTCTAATCTCTCTCTCTCTCTCTCTCTCTCTCTCTCTCTCTCTCTCCCTATCTTGTACACACAGCACGCACGCACGCTCACATGCAGACACACGCGCGCGGGGCCCGCCCGCCCGCTAGCTCGCTCACCCACAAGTTTATTTATTACTGTAATTATTCTAATCAGTCGCCATCTTGATATATTTTCTATTTAAAGCGATGCTAATCTCATCTCAAATGTTGTATTGCACCGATAGAATATGGTTTATAGATTCCATATCATTCATATCCTGTCACATTCGCTGATCTGTGTCGCAATTATCTGTTTCGTAATATCGAGTAAATGTTGAACAATGATCGATACCATTTTGTCTCCTCAAGCTATTGTGCGCGATGTCATATAAGGTCCAATGCATCACATTCTTTATTATGTAATGCTCATCCCATTGAATATTTTGAAACTAATTTGACTGGAAGTTGTTGCTGCCTATGACAGCAACAACTTCCAATCAAAATGGTTTCAAAATATTCAACAGCTTACCTGTAGTATTGTTTTATACCACATTGCCAAACTATAGCTGGAGCCACTATGACTGAGCGTATATACCGAGGCAGACACACTAGGGTTTTTCTGATTTGTTGAAAAGTAAATCATGACAGCCGTCATAGGGTGTAGAAATGGTCCAACATTTAACTATCTTTCCCTAGCGGCGTGATAAAAAGTTTAAAATTACCTGGATAGTTTATGACCTGCGCGTTAGATCACCGGAATAGCTATCAAGAGATGGGATTGGTTATCCTTTAATATTTGTATGTGTATGAGAGGCACGGGAATAAGACACAAGTCTTATCGTGCTCCCATCTGAATCAAAATCTAAATTCTGTTTAAATCAAATAAGGCATTTTCATTTACCATTGTCCACGCTGTGGTAAATATGAGAGATAAATTGACAAAGATATGGGCGTTTATTGTCATCAGATGGGCAAACACTGAGCAAAAAATTTCTTGACTGGTTATTTATCACCAGTAAAGTGTTAAATATTATTTAACCCTTAGCACTCTGATGTTAAAATTTTTAATTTTCAAATTAAATTAACATATGAACTTGTGTTCATTTTTCTACAAATTTGTTCGGAGATGGTGTTGTCGTAGACAGCAGCATTTGCCACCAAAATTGGTGAAAAGTGTACACCAGTTTCTCTTCTATTGACACGGTAAAAGATAGAATATTGACATCCGTGTGCTAAGAGTTACGGCTTTAACCCTCCGAAAATTGTTCAACAAAATTTCAATTTTATCATAGAAAATGTCCAATGATGGTGCGAAGATTATTTTTTAAACTTTACCACTGGAATGACTGGCTTGGTTATGGAGCAAATCCAGTACATTTTCAAAAATATTCTTCTTTTGGTCTAGAAATGGACATTTCTCAAGACCACTACGCTACAGAAGACATTTTGGCTGATATGAGTGTTAAAGGGTTACGGCGATGGTCGCGCAAGCGGGTTTAACGGCAGCATTAATCTGTTGAATATTTTGAAATTACTTTGATGGAAGATGTTGTTGCCTAAATAAAAATCAATACTAAACGAGACATAAGTGTTACACTGACAAGATATGAAGTTAGATTCTGGCATTTCGCATTCCACATACACACCTAGATGTGTATTAAGATCACAATGGCCTCGACGTCTGAAAGTCTGAATAACTTTGTGCTTCTCATACTGATTAAGGTAACTGTATATCTATGATTAGTTCCAATGAAAGGGCTAATTCTTAAATGCATATAAGAGGAGCTTAACAGAAGAAACTGACAGTTAAGAACATGCATTTTATACAAATTTTGCAATGCCATTGAGCTTTGACCTCGATACCATTGTGCATCATCCACTTGATATACGTAAACAGGTAACCGAGTTAGCATTAACCAATCTTTCCAGGTAAGACGATATGTTGAGCTCAGCAAAAACTTTTACCGAGATTGGACGCGTACAGACAGACGGACAAGCAGACATACAAATAGACAGTCAAAATATATTAATTTATGTCTCTTACATTTTGTCCTCAATAAAAACATCTAAAAACGGCAACTGGTCAAAAAACGTCCCCTTTGCTACAGCACATGATGCTCCCGAGCCACTTTTATGCATCTTGTTCCTTTTCTTTCGGTAATCATCCCGCTTGTTACGCCACATGTCCTTTAGTATCCTCCCTGCGATGTTACTGAAAGCTTGATTTATTACAGTGTGATCCATCAGTCCATCTGCCCGTTGGTCAGTCGGTCGGTCAGTAGGATGTACAGACAGACATATAGACAAATTCTGGCTCACGCCTGTCTGTTTGTATGCCTGTCTGTCTCTGACTGACTGACTGACTGACTGACTGACTGACTGACTGACTGACTGACTGACAGACCGACAAGGCGACCGAAGGACCGTTAACCTAATGACCAACTGACTGACTGCAAGTGTATAATTAAAAGCATCAAAATGGCCTTGATCAGTGGAATATCTTTGTTCTGCACATATTGCTTGAGGTGCAGCACAGGAGACAGACAGACAGACAGACAGACAGACAGACAAACGAATGAACGAACGAACGGACGCACGGATTAACGGACGGACGTACCAACCCAGTAGCATTTGTGCAAATTTGACTTGTGGGATGCGTAACCTGTATAAAAGTAGCACCTTGAGAATCCATGTGTGAGTTGAATAAGGTTTTTGCACTTATGAGCTTCACTTGCCATAGCAACGGGCTGCAAAGAGATGGTGATGGCCGAAGTGCAATGGTGAGGTTCAATAGTCCAATCTGAGGTTCAAGATATATACATTTTGGAAAGCCATGCCTATCATATTTATGTGTGTTAAAAGGCAGCAGGCGTGCATGGTAGGCAATAACACTCATAAATGTTATGTAACCACAGATGCAGGCGATATACTGGATGATTTGGAAATGTAGATGTAGATGTAACAAAATGTCTAATGGGAAATGTGCATTTGGTGATTCAGTCTTCAGTAGCTTTATAATGAGACATGTAACCATGTCTAAAATGCATGTTAGCTCTTGCATGGCTAGCTTTTGTGGTTCAGAGATATCACCATTGGGCTGTAGTAGGTTACTATTAAAACTAAACCTTGTTACTGACGACACAGAAACCATCAACCGTTCTTTCCCTCATCCTATAAAGGGTTAAGGGTTTCATTTGAGCGTTTGTCTACAACTGCTCTTACTTTGGCTTTGACTAAGGGGAAATAGTAAAACAGGGGCTTGTCTAATCAGCCGCACCCCAATTATTCAGACAAATAACTTCAGATATGACGATTATATCAACTCACAATTTCTGGACAAAATCAACACATGGGCTGCAGCCCAATTAATTCGGACAAACACCTTAGAAGGGTTGACCAAATCATCCCCCAGTTTATGTAATGAGGTACACATGACTCGCAAGCCAGTTATTTGGACAAATCAACTCAGAGATGAAGACCATTACAGACATAACTTTATGAAGTAAAAGTGTACATGAGTTGCACCCCAATTATTCGGACAAATCACCTCAGAGATGATGACCATACAAGCCCACACACTGGGGACTAAAGGTAGACATGGCCTGCAACCCCGTTATTTGGACAAATCACGTCAGAGATGATTATATCAGTCTACACTTTATGAAGTACTGGTACATTTGTGTTGCACCACAATTATTCAGAATAATCTCAGAAATGGTGATTATATAAGCCCACACTTTATGAAGTAAGAGTATACACATGAGCTGATTCGACAAATCACCTCATTGATTATCATATCTGCCAACATGTTATCGTTTAAAGGTACTCATGTACATGTGTTGCACCCCAATTATTCGGACACATCAACTCAGACATTATGACCATACTACCCATACTATGAAGTACAAGTGCACGCACGCACACACGTGCCACACATGCACACACGCACGCACGCACGCACGCACGCACGCACGCACGCACGCACGCACGCACACACACACACACACTATAGCATGGACACACACACGCGCGCGCACACACACACGCACGAACGCACGCGCGCACGTACACAATGAGATTCACCCCAATTATTTGGAGAAATCACCACAGAAATGATGACCATATCTGCCAACACTTAAGGCTCCACATGTCCTGCATTCCAGTTATTGAGCCAAATTACCTCAGAGATAAAAATCAAATCAATCAACACATTTTGATGTAAGACTGCAGTGTTGTACCCCAATTATTTGGATAAATCGCCTCAGAAATGATGACTATATCAGCCCATGCATTATGGATTTTACGATACATATGAACTGTACCTCAATTAAACGGATAAATTCAACTCAGAGATTGCGACCAGATCATCCTATGCCTTATGGATTAAGGATACACATGGCCTGCATCCCAGTCATTCAGACAATAAATCACCTTAGAAATGATGGCCATATTAGCCCACACTTTGGGGATTAAGGCTAGACATGACTTGTACCCCAGTTACTTGGACACATCACCTCAGATATGCTGACCGTATCAGCCCACAACTTATGGATTAAAGATACAATTGCACCACACGCCAGTTATTTGAACAAATCACCCCAGAAATGATGGCCATACCAGACGACAAGTTGGGATTAAAGGCAGGCATGATCTGCAAGCAAATTATTTGAAGAGATCACCTCGAATATGCTGACCATACAAGGCAAAACCATATGAAGTAAGAGTGCACACATGCATGCACAACACACATGCACAAAACACACTCGGGCATGCACTCACGACCATACATGGACACGCACGCACGCACATGAGCTTCAGCCAAATTATTCGGAGAAATCAACTCAGAAATGATGACCATATCTGACAACCATTTATGGATTAAAGGTACACAAAACCTGCACCACAGTTATTCAGACAAATCACCTCAAAGATGATGACCATATCAGCGAACACATTTTGAAGGGAAACTACATGTGTTGCACCCCAGTTATTCGGACAAATCATCTCAGATATGATGACCGTATCAGCCCACACCTCATGGATTAAATATACACATGCACCACACACCAATTATTCGGAGAAATCACCTCAGAGATGACGACCAAAACATTTTGAAGTAAAAGTAATGCAACCCAATTATTCAGACAAATCACGTCAGATATCATGACCATATCAGCCAACGTAGCAGCATTTGTGAGCTTCGTCACATGTAGGGTGCACAAATGCATACAAGTTACTTATGAGTAGCACCTTAAGTGACCATCAGCGTGGTGTTGAATGGCCATATCTATGGGGAATTTTGTTCACTACTGCGGGGTTCGCTGGTGATATAATGTGGGGTGTAAAGGCCATACATATGAAGAAATTATACGGTGGGGTTCAATGCCCATATAGTGTGGGTTTTGAGGGATATATCTATGAAGAATTCTAGTAAGAAATGTTGTTCAAGGGAAGTAACTCATTAATGCATTATGCACTTTGACAATATTGATTAACACTGTTTATCGTTCTTTACCTACTGACAGAAGTAATACACACATAATGGACAGACATGGTGTATATATATATATATATATATATATATATATATATATATATATATATATATATATACACCTGTGCAAAAGTTAAGCACCAGCAAAAACAATAGAACGTAGAAACATGATGGTACAACTAGGCTGCCATACTTTTTGTCCCCGCGTTAGCTGACATAATTCCAAGTACGAAATGCACATGCATGCATGACTTCACGCCGCTTGATGTCCGTGCGTGGCGGGAAACAGCACACGTGTTCAGTTATGTAAAAGTCCAGTTTGAGGTGTAGAACATTACATACAGATTTAGGCGACAAGATTAGGAATTTTGTGTTCATGACCGTGGTTTATTTGTACAGAGAGAATTAGCTCTTGATTGTGAACCGCTATGGCAAGACGAAGGTTAAGTGATCGTGTGAAATGGCAAATCATAGGCATGCATACCACTGGTATGTCATGCAGAGAGATTGGCAGACAGCTGAACATTAACCATACTGTAATCAGTCGTTTGATTGCAAAACATGGGCAAACTAACGAGGTGAAGGACAGGCCTAGATCTGGAAGACCGAAGAAGACTACTGCCCGTGATGATCGAGCCCTAGTACGCCTTGTTAGGAGATCTCCATTCACCAACAGCAGAGTGCTCAGCCAGCAATGGGAAACGCGCAATAGAGTGTCAATGTCTACCGTCAAAAGGAGACTGTATGCTGCTGGCATGAAAGCTAGGAGACCTGTCAGACGTCCTCTCCTCACTGCACACCACAAAGAGGAGCGTCTGAGGTGGTGCAACGAAAGAAGACACTGGAACATGAGATCCTGGAGACGGGTACACTGGTCCGATGAAAGTCGGTTCCTGCTTCATGCCACAGATGGTCGAACTCGTGTATGGAGGTCCAGACGCACGGCGTACGACCAACGTAACATCATGGAAGAAGTTCCATTTGGTGGAGGTTCCGTTATGATATGGGGGTGCATCTCATTTGATTGTAAGCTGGATCTGTTGACTGTACCTGGAACACTAAATGGACAAAGATATCAAGATTCCATACTGGATAGAGTTGTGGTTCCTCATTTTGTAAATCATGCACCTGGAACACACCCTATATTCATGGATGACAACGCCCGACCACATCGTGCTAGAGCTGTGCATGAATACCTCCGCTAGAATGCCATCGAAACCCTACCATGGCCAGCAAGGAGCCCTGACATGAACCCTATTGAGCATATCTGGGACATTCTGGGAAACATGGTGAGAAGGAGGGATCCTCCTGTGCAGAACCTACAGGAATTAACAGACGCACTCCATCTTGAATGGCAACGAATACCACAATGGCGTATCAGTCGGTTGGTGACCAGCATGAGATGTCGTGTCCAGGCCGTCATCCAGGCACAAGGTGGATATACCCGGTATTAATAATGACAGTCTCAAACTCGTGCACAGATGTTAAACTTCGTTTTCAGACACCATTAATGACAATCTAGCCACGTGTGTCAACTGTAGGGCAATAGTTGTCAGTTGTGTCAACGTAACCATATTCAGGCCTCGTTTTCAAGTTCAAACAAAAACATACAGTGTTTCCCCACCATCATAATCAGCATTCCTCTAGTTGCATTATTACCTCTTGCACTAAGATGGATGGGTACATAAATGTGTATGCTATTGCTTTCTTCATAGCACATGAATATACCCTCGCATGTGCGTAAAAATAGGGTGGTACTTAACTTTTGCACAGGTGTATATATATATATATATATATATATATATATATATATATATATATATATATATATATATATATATATATATATATATATATATATATTCAATGGGCAATGGAGGAACCCAGTATTAGCTTTTTTCCATCGATCTCTAGTTAACCTCCGCACACACTTTACCTGTGTTTGGGCAGCTCAATTACCAGCAAACTATACAGGTGCTTTTGCTAATTGAAACTAATTTGACTGTGCGCCCTTGCTGCCTATAGCAGAAACAGCGTCCAGTCAAAGTAGTTTCAAAATAGTCACCAGAATGCTTTTCAAATAGTAAAGACACACAGTTCCCACAACCTGACAGACTATTCCAGGTTTATTACATACTATTTCTATCAATTATGATTATGGATTGCAGCTCTGGATTATGATGTCAACCTATAAGTGATTATGCCATCACATGATTGATCGATGAAATGGATTCCTCCATTACATGGTCTTTGTTTATCTATTCCTGAATTTCCGTGTGGTAGGCTTTATACCACTTATTTTCTAGAATCCACAATATATGTACTTCCTTCACTAATAAGTTCCATTGGAGTAATATAAATGAAATAGTCATGTTCATGCAATTGTTTACAGTAGCACGTTCTGATAGAAATATTACCAGTAGCAGATAGCAGACAAAAAGACCATGGGGCACATTGACTCCATAGTGAATTGTTCAGCTTATAGTCTTACATGTTCGGGAAAGTGAAATTAGCCACTTTACTGATGAATTCTCCATATGTCATTTTCAATGCTACCATACAGGAAAACTGTTGAATATTTTGAAATTAATTTAAGTTTTATATCAAAAAGATTGGTTGGCGAAAGGGTTAACATCTCTTGGTATTCAGGTATTAATTCGCAAACATTTGTGTCCAAGGCAACAACGTCATAATTTAGATCATAACTTTTTATTGATATTAATCTAATGACTGGGGACATTGGGCACATTAACATATGATAGCCTACATTATGTATTGTTTACATTTTATTTTTCTTGTGGGAAGTTTCATTTTCATAATAGCAACTTATTTATAGTAAGTGGCCATACTAATGTGGTTCAATGTAAATAAACAATGTATCATGCATAATCGATGAATCCAATCTGTCACTCAAGTATATGACATCATAATCAATTACGTCACATGTAGGCCGATGTCAAAATTATAAATGACAGAGAATACTCCGTCGTGATACTAGAGTGGTCCGTCAAATGTATGAATTATATGTCATTGATAGACATTCTGTTGAATATTTTTGAAAACTATTTGAACTGGACACTGTTGCTGCCATCGACAGCAACAGCTTGTTGTATAGTTACCTTGATATTGGGATGTTTACAATTCAGGGTTCAAAGTATATAATGCGATCCCAACACGCACAAAGCCTGGGCGTAGCTAAGCTAGAAATGGGCAGGCGTAGCTAAAAATGGATCCATGTATTATCAGTCAGTCATCAGCATCAATAGTACTCATTATGTCCGTGTGATTCAAAATATCATGCAATAATTGAATATTTAGAATTTGGTGCATCAGGCAGCAACAGATTTCAATCAAATGAAATTCAAAATATTCAACAGGGTTAGTACAAGCAGTGTAAAGTACAGCTCAGAAATAACTTATTATGTTTCCAAAGCAAAATAAAGATGTGATGTTGACTACATTGAGCATAATTTGATTGAAAGGCATTGCTGCCTAAGGCCAATCTAATTATGCTCAAATTATTCAACAGAACATTTCTAACTTCGTGATAGAGATTGATTTGTTTTGGAAAATAGTTTACGGCCATTTATCATCATCAATAGCAACCATTGCCATGTGCACCAAAATCTCAGTTTATAATGGAAACTGACGTGTAGTAAGAGCCCACATGTCTTCAGTAACCACATTTTATTTACTACTAGCACCAGAATGACCATTACTATGCATACCTAACTATGTAACACTTCCGTATTTAGCACAATGGCATGGAAAATCACACATACCACGATACCATCGCCATCAACACTGATATAACGATCACAAATATCATCTACTCTCACTTTTTGTTGCTTTAACCGTGCAGATTTAATCGCAGGATAGTAGGTGAAGTTGTGGTAACTAAAGAAATGGTGAGTTGATATAAATGGAATGTCCTGAAACTGCAAATCCAAATGACATCAGTTGACGATAGTCCCTACAAACGAAGGGAAGCTGCTGTTAGCATGTTCCCCCATGACATTGATTGGTGTGTAGTTTAGCTGTTCCATAAAAAGGCATGGCCATTCAAATACACACCTTTCTCAATAAGCATAGAACCCATTACACGTGTGGAACTGTTAGAGCACACTGGATCACAGACCATGTAAAACGAGAACAGTTGCAATATGCATGAGTGAAACAAGAAACCTTCTCTATTTGACAGGGATTGTGCCTGCACGGTTTGGCAAACTGAACTTTTTACTGCCCTCTTCAAAATCTCACAAATCTCATCAGAGGGAAAATATGTTTCATCATGCTGATATGGTATGTAATCATCCTTATCCCCCCCCCCCCCCTGTCTCTATTAAGCGATATGTCAGCAGATGATGCTGAAGAAGCAACACGCATCTTAGATGGTGTTGAATGCAATAAAGGATTGACAGCACCAGACATGCCAGATATATACAGCTAATTGCTTAGATCGACTTGGATGGCTTTGTCACAGAAGCTCATCTTCAATGTTGTGCACAGTTGTGCCATCCACAGCCAGTTTACCCCATGCAGCCTTACTGAGATGATGACGTGTTTGTAGCCTCTGCTGCACATGGGTTGCGTATGAGTCGAGGTGCAGTTATATCAGTGATTGTCTAAAATAAAAGCAAACATTAGACATGATTATAACATCTTAAATAGCATTTGTGGAATGTGGTTTGGGTAGATGTAACTTGCAACTGTAACCTTGTTACATTTTTACTCGATTAAGTTGGTTTTTGCAGCATACTCCACATATAGCGCTGCTTACTGGGACGATGCATGGGACAAGTAATTTGCGTTAGCAGGGTTTTCTTAACACTAATTTGACTAGCAGCTCTATAAACCAACATGCCCTTTAGTCAGTCAGTCAATCACAGACTTATTCCGGGCTGTCTCTAAAAACTATCGATCCGAATTGTCTCAAATTTTAACAAAATGAAGGCACTTGTTATGCAAGATTCCAGACCTTGGTAGTGATACGAATAAAATATCTCGGATCTAGACTGGAGAAATTTTGGATCTGTGGATAGCTTGGAAACTGCTGGTCCGATTTGGATCAAAATCCCAACACAGGAAAGGATGTACTAGGATTCCACAACATTGGGTGTGATTCAAAGAAACCAGGAAAATCCGAAAAATATGGAACCCGCGGCTAGTGAGATTGTATCAACCTTGTTCGAAAGCATGCCATATTTATAAATTGAAATGAAAATCGTGGTGATTTTTGTCCAAACTAATATGCCATGGCCGATTATGGGCAAAACACTTGTCCAAAAAATGTAGTGGTTGAGTTCGCCATTTTTTTTTCTGCAGCTCAGGAATCATAAGCTGACGTGTTTAAACATAGGTGCTTGTGGGGTGCAACCCTAAGTGACCAAAAAACCCACAAGTCTTTCTCATACCTGTCAAAAAGCTCACAAGTGTACTCTCACAGGTGTGGACGGACAGACAGATAGACAGACACGCAAGCGCCAATAATAAACGTTTTAGATAGATGCTCAAATAAATGTTTTCTTGAAATGTAACAGGCTGATAAGGATAACTGACATACACATTTTCGTAGAATTATACCAATTACTTTCAGAGGATAGTGTGGTGGACATACATACTTATTAGAATACCAACATAGTTTTGTTTTTATACATAGGTATTATTAAATGTCTATGGGGAAAAATGCTTACATGTCATTCCCTCTATATTCAGCTTCCTCGCAATCTTTTCCCACACATTGCGCGTCCAGATTTGGTCCTTGTGCTCCTTGAGAGCTTGATTCTCAAGCCCAGGATGCTCTCTTACAAGCATTTACAAGCTCGATGAGCTCCTCAAACTTGTTTGGAGGTAACGCAGGCATTACGTTCTCTTCGCAAAAAAGTTGAGCTATACTAAAAACTTATAAGAACTCGTAGTGTCTGGAAAATACACGTCATAGTAACGAAGCAGGCACGGAATTACCACGCGGTGCGGGAAAAATCCAGCAGAGGTAGATCTTTTTTATCACACGGATTGTGCCCGCGCAGTTGCCGGTCTGTTGGAAAAGCTT
The DNA here is from genome assembly GCA_034401795.1 of Chaetoderma sp. LZ-2023a. NCBI lineage: Eukaryota > Metazoa > Mollusca > Caudofoveata > Chaetodermatida > Chaetodermatidae > Chaetoderma > Chaetoderma sp. LZ-2023a. Next base: position 43,482,505 of record CM067361.1, read on the forward strand.
CCATGTATTTTGCTAAGTTGGAAATATTTATTACCGCACGGGTTAAACCGCGCGGAAAAAACCTTACCAATGGAAACGGCGCCTTACACAATATTTCAACTACAAATACACATATGACGATGGTTGAATTTATAACCATTTCTCAGAGTAAGCCGTGTATCTAATACATGTATTTAGTGGCAGTCAGACTGCTTGCAATTCGCTTTTCCAGAGTACCCACCCATCATATGACGTCATAATGAACTGCGTGATGTGTACAATGACATCATAATGAATGACGTCATGCATGACGTCGATAAGTATGTCACGTATTTGAAGACGGTATATGCGTTGTTGTACAAATTGTTTGCTTTTACTATTTAATAAATATTCTGTTGAATATTTTGAAACTAATTTTACTGGGCGCTGGGCAGCAACAGCACCCAGTCAAATTAGTTATAAAATATTCAACAGCTTCCCTGTATGGTTTTCAGGAAGTTGATAGCTAGGGCATTTTGGGGATCGATCAATCCCAACATGGAGAGGTGTGGGTGGAGCTTAGCTAGTGATGGGCGGGGCATAGCTAAAAATGGAAAGGTCCATTCATCAATAGTTCTGTATAAACAATTAAGTATTATCATTGTCACCTGTTTCTTTGAATCTTTCCTATAATGGATGAATCAACTTTTCGCTATGCCCCGCCCATCTCTAGCTAAGCTCCTCCCATGCTTAGCGTGTGTTGGGAGCGATTTAAATACTTTTAATCTTTAATTCCCAGAATCCCAATTTCGTGGTAACTATACAGCTGACCTGCTCTTGTACACTGAACTCCCTGAATCTCAATTTCCAGAAACCTATACAGGTAAGCCGATGAATATTTTGAAACTAATTTGACTGAGGGCTGTTGCTGCCTATGGAAATGGCAGCAACAGCATCCAGTCAAATTAGTTTCAAAATATTCAACAGAATGTTTATTAAATGGTAAAGACATACAATTCGTTAGCTGACAGACTATACCAGGCTATACCAGGTTCAAATATTTCTGTCAATTATAATTGTGACATCAGCCTACATGTGACATAATTGATTATGATGGCACATACTTGACTGACAGATCAGTTATCCATTCTTTTGTGGCGGCCATCCTCCCAACATGGTGCATTTCATGTTTTTGAGCCTCAAAGCCCGTGAACTGTCTAGACATATCTCAGATTTTGTCTTTCCACAGATATCGTATATACACGCTAGATCTCTCACACCCCTCTCAAAAGCGTCATTTCAGAGTTCAGTATTTTTTCACCAGACGCTTAGCTTCCAAAATAATATGTTGTTGTTACTAATCCTATTACGTAGCCGAATAGTGTCAGATTAATATAGCCAATAGAATTTTATTTCTGAGAAAAATATGTAAATTTGCTTATGCTATGTTCAATTTCTTTTCAAATTACCAAGAGAAATTAATCATATTTGAAGGCTATATATGCAGCTCATCGTCTGCATTAGCCTATCAGTGAATATCCGGACATGCACAATTGTGATTTACTAAACTCACATCTCCAGCAGTCGCAACAACTGACCCCATAGTTAGGGTATGCGCATGAGCCATCTAGCCAGTATATACAATATCTATGGTTCAATCCGATTGCTTCGTAAACGTAAGACTTTCATAAACTGAGAAAATCTTAAGATCAAACAAGTTCCATGGACAACAACTTAGAAATTTAAAACAAGAGGCGTTTGAACCATTTGCATTTAAATAATTATGATGGATAATTTTCGGAAAATCCAAAATGGCCACCCAAAAAATTGATCAATCAAGATTCTGAATAGAAGTTCTAGAGTCTACCATGATAAGAGTGCCCTTAGCCAAATTTGGTTGAAATACATGTATGTCAAGCAACTAAAGAGAAGAACCGTTTTGACAATTTCTGGTAAATTTTTTCATAAAACCTAAGATTTCCACCAAAAAAAAAAGAAGATCAATCAAATGTCTGAAAACAATTTCCAGAGCCTGCCACCATAGAATCCATCTAGTGAAATTTGGTTGAAATATGTCAAGCCGCTTAAGGAGTAGCATTTTGACCATTTCCGGTAGACTTTTAATAAAATCTACAATTTTCACCAAAAAATTGATCAATCAAAATTCGGAAAAGAAGATCTAGAGCCAGACCACCATAGACTGCATTTAGTCAAATTTGTTTGAAATATGTCAAGCAGCTAAGGAGGAATAGCATTTTGACCATTTCCAGTAAATTTTTCATAAAATCCAAAAGATTTATCAATCAAAATTCTGAATAGACGTTCTAGAGCCTAACACCATAGAATGCATCTAGTCAAATTTGTTTGAAATATGTCAAGCAGCTAAGGAGGAGTAGCATTTTGACCATTTCCAGTAAATTTTTCATAAAATCCAAAAGATTTATCAATCAAAATTCTGAATAGACGTTCTAGAGCCTACCACCATAGAATGCATGTAGTCAAATTTGGTTGAAATATGTCAAGCAGCTAAGGAGGAGTAGCATTTTGACCATTTCCGTTAGATTTTTCATAAAATCTCAGATTTTCACCCACAAAAAATTGATCAATCAAAATTCTGAATAGAAGTTCCAGAGCCTACCACCATAAAATGCATCCAGTTAAATTTGATTGAAATATGTCAAGCAGCTAAGGAAGAGTAGCATTTCGACTATTTCCAGTAAATTTTTCATTAAAATCCAAGATTTTCACCAAAACAATTGATCAATCAAAATTCGGAAACGAAGATCTAGAGCCTACCACCATAGAAATCTGTCTAGTTAAATTTGGTTGAAATATGTCAAGCAGCTAAGGAGGAGTAGCATTTTGACCATTTCCAGTAGAGTTTTCAGAAAATCTCAGATTTTCACCCAAAAAACTGATCAAGCAAAATTCTAAAAAGATGTTCTAGAGCCTATGACCATAGACTCCATCTAAGCAAATTTGGTTGAAATATGTCAAGCAGCTAAGGAGTAGCATTTTGACCATTTCCGGTTGATTTTTCATAAAATCTAAGATTTTCACCCCAAAAAATTGATCAATCAAAATTCGATGGTATCAGCTTACGATCATTCCAGCCAAATTTGGTTGAAAAAGGTCAAACCGTTAAGGAGAAGAAACGATTTGATGGACGGACAGACGACGGATCCCATGGCATAAGCTCACTTGGCCTTTCAGGCCAGGTGAGCTCAAAATTACCATGCTGTAACAATACACCAAGACCGTTAAATTACAAGAGGCCCGCTCACCTGGACAATAGGCATTTCAACTAGAATGCTCTTTATCAACAAGATGGCCAGCAAACCATTTATCCGACAGTTTCGAAAATTGCAAATTTGAGATCAGAATAACCAAAAACACATAAAAACAATTTCGGCCTCAAAATCCATCAAATAAAAAAATAAAATATGGACACCAAACATGCTATATTTTTATTGGCCCATGGTGTCCAGGTTTTTTGACGCATCAACTTCCCTTGAACAAACTTTAATGGCCCTTAGGCCCTAATCATATCTGCCAAATCCCTTCAGCGCTTCTGGAGAATAAGTCATTTTCACTACAACTAGGTCAACCAAGATGGCCGCCGAACTATTTGACCAATCAAGTTCCCTTGCCATAAATCATATTTCATGAGGTTTGCATCAATCCCCCAAGCCGTTTCGGAGAAGACTTTTAAAGACGTTTCCTAAAATCGGCCTAAATCCAAGATGGCCGCCGGACAAATTGGCCGATTGGGTTCATTTGAACAAACTTAGATCTCTATGCCCTATGAATGCTTCCTCCCAAATATAATTGAAATTGGCCCAGTGGTTTTTGAAAAGAAGTCGTCTAAAGAATTCCCCATTGCTTTACTATGGGAGCCTATGGCGGGAAAACAAACCAAGATGGCATCCAAATCATTTACCGATAGTCTCGAAAGTGCCATATTTGATCTCGCCACACTGATAAGCATATATAAAGCAATTTTCGCCATCAAAATACATCAAATACAAAAAAGCCTATATGACCAACAAACACTAAATTTTGATTGGCTGATGGCGGCCATGTTTTTTAACGTACGAACTTCCCTTGAACAAACTTGAATGGACCTTGGTCCCTAAGCATATTTACCAAATTTCAGACCTACCCCTTCAGCGGTTTGGGAGAAATCATTAGCGCGAAAACGAGGTCATCCAAGATGGCCACCAGGTAAATAGGCCAATCAGGTTGCCTTGAACAAACTTGGGTCTACCGTTGCAATAGATGATGTGTTATGAGTTTTGAATCAATTCCTCCAGCGGTTTCGGAGAAGATTTTTTAGTGTTTCTAAAAATTGGCTATTTTGGCCAGCGGCCATCTCGGATTTTGGCCGATCAGCTTCATTTGAACAAACTTGAATCTCTATGCCCTAGGGATGCTTCCTGCCTAATATAATTGAAATCGGCCCAGTGGTTCTTGAGAAGTCATTTTAAAGGAAAAGTTGACGGACGGACGACAGATGGACGACGGACACACGACAGACGGTCGCCACGACATAAGCTCACTTGGACTTTCAAGCCAGGTGAGCTAAAAAATACTGAGTATTTCCAAATTTATTTATCTCTAGAAGGCTTTAAACCTTTAACCCTCATATTGATTCAAGAAAATTTCTATTTTCTCTTAGAAAATTCCCATTTGCCGACCAATACTTTTTTTGAAAATTTATCACTAGAATGACTGGCTCGCCAGTGGAGCCAGTCATTCTAGTGGTAAATTTTCAAAATAGTCTTCTCTTGGTCTGCAAATGGACATTTCTCAAGACCATTGCAGAAGCCGTTTTTGGCTGATATCAGTGTTAAAGGGTTAACACCAGTAGTGGTCAATGCAGCCTCTGTTGTCGTTTTGAGAAATATACATTTACCAGCCAAGAGACTATATTTTAACAAGGCAAATCAATAAATTGATGTATGCTCCCCGAAGGCATACTCTGCAGAGAAACTGAATGGATAACCCCGAAGGCATATGGTTCAGGGAAAGGTTTGGAACTGTGGCTCAGACACAGAGAAACGAACTTGAAATTGTCAATGAGATATCACCATATTAGGCCATCCTTAAAATATTGTTGCTTTGGAGTAATGATGTTAAATCCACAATTTGGGTAATAGGAATGATTCGGTGGGCCATCATTCTTTTGGTCTGGCGGGATATGCCCTAACGAACAATTTGTTACGGATAGCTTATATTAATAAAAGCAAAATCTAAGTTTCTCTAAATAAACAAACTTAGACTATGCTTGGCACCATATGAAAAATACATACAAAAAATGAACAGAGATATTTTCTGTAATAATCAATATCAAGTTTGGTGACCATATGTGAAAAAGGCTTGAAGCTATGGCCCGGACAAACATTTTCTGTGATATTCAGTCGACCATGAAAAGTAGGTCAGCATGACCTACCTTTCATACTGTGCACACCTCCCTAAGACGCATCCACATACCAAGTTTGGTGACCAGGTGAAAGTCTTGAAACTATGGCCCGGACAAACTTTTTCTGTGCTATTCACTCGACCGTGAAAAGTAGGTCAGCATGACCTACTTTTCATACTGTGCACACCTTCTCCCTAAGATGCATCCACATACCAAGTCTGGTGACCATGTGAAAAAGTCTTGAAACTATGGCCCGGACAAACGTTTTCTGTGATATTCACTCGACCGTGAAAAGTAGGTCAGCATGACCTACTTTTCATACTGTGCACACCTTCTCCCTAAGATGCATCCACATACCAAGTTTGGTGAGCACATGTGCAAGTCTTGAAACTATGGTACGGACAAACATTTTCTGTGATATTCAGTCGATCATGAAAAGTAGGTCAACATGACCTACATTTGACCTGCTTCTCATACTCCACACACCTTCTCGCTAAGATGCATCCACATACCAAGTTTGGTGACCATATGTGCAAAAGTCTTGAAACTATGGCACGGACAAACATGTTCTGTGATATCCAGTCAACCATGAAAAGTAGGTCAGCATGACCTACTTTTCTACGCTGCACACATTCTCCCTAAGATGCATCCACATACCAAGTTTGGTGAGCACATGTGCAAAAGTCTTGAAACTATGCCCCGGACAAACATTTTCTGTGATAATCAGTCGACCAACATGACCTACTTTTCATACTCCCCACACCTTCTCCCTAAGATGCATCCAAATACCAAGTTTGGTGACCATATGTGAAAGTCTTGAAACTATGCCCCGGACAAACTTATATATGGTGAACGGATGGATGGACGAACGGACAGACGGACAAAGCGGCGACTATACGTTCCTGCGAATTTTTTTTTCGGGAACCATAAAAATCTAGCACAGGTAAACCTGGATAGATAACCGAGCCAGCCATTTCAGTGGGAAAATTTCAAGAACGCTCTTCTTTCGGCCTGCAAATGTACATTCAACAAAACATTGCCAGCAATACAAATCCCCTCAATTCCCGCTTTTATTGAAACGAAATGTATGGAATTTGGGCAATTCACTTGCCTGCTCCACATAATGATATATGTGCTTACATTATAGTGTCTGTTGTAAGGAAATGACGTAAAATTAAAGAAGTTTAAATTTTTCAACAGCGAAAACTCTGGCACATATTCAGAAACTAATGAAACAGGAACATGACCTCCATCTTAATACTATTAATCTAAACTCTGAATTTTGTTCAAATCTGTTTAGTATATCATGAGCGATTGCTCGGAAACGGACAAATTAACCCAAGTTTATATTTTCAAGGGAGATAACTATAAATATTGATGGAAACTAACAAAACACGAATGTAATCTCTGTATACATAGTAGTAATTTAAATTCTGAATTTGGTTCAAATCCGTTTAGTCTAGCATGAGTTATTGCCTGGAAATGGCCAAATTAAAGAAGTTTATATATTTCAAACGGTGATAACTACACCAAATATTGATGAAAAATAATGAAATACAAGCTTGACATCCGCTTCAGTAGTATTAAGCTTTAGTCCGAATTCAATTTGAATTGGTTTAGTCTAACACAAGTTATTGTCTGGAAACTGTCAAACCTAACGAAACAGTTTCCCTCCAGCTCTGTAGTATTAAGCTCTATGTTGAATTTGGTTCTAATACGTTTACTCTAACATAAGTTATTGTTCGGAATAGTTTGTATATTTCATGGGCAATAACTCTTGCAAATATTGACAAAAACTAATGGAACACGAACTAGACCTCCAACTTTATATCATTAAGTTATATTCTGAATTTGGTTCAAATCTGTTACGGTTAACTTAGGTTCTCGCAGATCAAATAAATTTTTTTTTAATTTCAAGGAGTATACCTCTGGCAAATATGGACAAAAAATAATGGAACATGAACCTGACATCTGTGCTAAGTCTCTTAACTCTTATTACGAAACTGACCAGGATCCATTTAGTCTAACACAAGTTATTGTATGGAAACCCAGCATTCACGTACATACATATGAACGAACGGGAAGATTCCTATATCCCCTCAAAATTTGTTTTCGAGGGGATAATAAGCAATTATTGGCCAATCTTTAACACGTTAACAAAGCTATCTCGATAGTTGACACTCTATGACTATTGGTCTCATACGCATTTACAATTAAAAAATGTATAACAATCTAACAATGGAGGAATCCAGTTTTAGCTATATAGGCAGCAACACAGTCCAGTCAAATTAGTTTCAAAATATTCAATAGCTTACCTGTATAGCTTTCTGGAAATTGATAGTTAGGGCATTCGGGGATCGATCAATCCCAACATGAGCGAGGTATGGGTGGAGCTTAGCTAGAGATGGGCATGGGATAGCTAAAAACAGAATGGTCCGTTGAATTGGAAGACATACCTACCTGTCTTCCAACCCAATTATGTTCAAAATATTCAACAGAATAACAACTAACATGTTTCTGTTTTGGAAACATTTTAATTAATTTATTAGCTGTACTGTACCTGGGGCAGATTTATTTATTAGCTGTACTGTACCTGGGGCAGGACTGAAGTCTTGACACACCAGTTGCTTTTAAATCAAGCTATGGTAGGATCCGATCCGACAATAAAGTATCCGACGTCATAATCAAATACGTCACTGGTTATCTGACATCATAATCAAATACGTCACCGGTTATCTGACGTCATAATCAAATATGTCACTAGTTATCTGACATCATAATCAAATATGTCACTAGTTATTTGACATCATAATCAAATACATCACTGGTTATCTGATGTCATCATCAAATACATCACTAGTTATATGATGTCATAATCAAAATGATGCAGGTCAGTCACTAAAGTGGTAATGTCCATCACAATAGTGGCAAGGTCCGTCACAATAGTGGTAATGTTCGTCCCAATAGTGGTAATGTCCATCACAAAAGTGGTGATGTCCATCACAAAAGTGGTGGTGTCCATCACAAAAGTGGTAATGTCCGTCACAAAAGTGGTGATGTTCGTCACATTGGTCGTAAGTTCCGTCACAATAGTGGTGATGTTCATCACAATAGTGGTAATGCTAATGTCCATCACAATAGTGGTGATGTTCTTCACAATAATGGTAATGTCCATCAAAATAGTGGTGATGTCCATCACAATAGTGGTGATGTCCATCACAATAGTGGTAATGTCCGTCACAAAAGTGGTACTGTCCATCACAAAAGTGTCCGAAATGCATATCTTTGGTGAAATTACAAATTAATATTCTCTTGAATATTTTGAAAATAATTTGACTGAGGACTGTTGCTGCCTACAGCTCCCAGTCAAATTACTTTCAAAAATTTTCAACAGCTTACCTGTATATGTACCGTAAATTTTAGATTCTGGGAATTCAAGCTTCAACGTGATTCCAATGTCTAAGGCAGCAATAGCTTCCAACCAAAATAAGTCCAAAACATTCAGCAGAACATTTCTTAAATCGTGTTCAAAATTGTACTAACATGTTTCCTTTTTGTTTGGAAAACATTCTAAGTTATTTCTGAGTTGTATTGTACAAGCAACGCTATCACATTAACTCTTTCCTGTCTACGACGACAAGGGCGTTTGATTTACCTCATTTGGGCACACCACCTATCTGGTGTAATAACAACGTACTGGGGATGTCCGCCTATAGTAGGCGTGTTGGTCCAGGTAAAGGGTGTTCCCTAACCTGCTAGATTGATCCCTATAGGTACCATCATGTGGAGCTGGTGTACCCAATGGCATTCCTTTTGTCTCCTCCATGGTGTGGAGTTTTCATCATCGGGGTCTGATGAGAGAACCTGTATGATTCTGAACTGCACGTCTGTTCATGAGTGTCCAGGTTTGTTGAAATGCCTGGCGACTGGGGTGTTGTATCTCTCACTTTTGTGGAGGTTTGATATAGATCTCAGGTGTTCCTGAATTCGGATCTTAAAGGTGCGCAGGGATTCACCTATCTGGTCCGGGATCCATCAATGCAAAATAGAAACTAGAGAATTTTGAAATCAGAGATTGATTTTGAGCCATTTTAGTTTTAATAGCACTATAGGACCTTAGAATGGAAATAAATTGCCACAGCATCCAACTCTTAAGTATTTAATTGACAGTAAATCAGTTAAATACTGTTCATAGCAGCCAGTAGGATTTTAATTTGGGCTCACTGACACAGGCGGATTACATTTGAGCATGACTTGTAAAGCCATAGTTAAAGGATAACTAATCCCATCTCTTGATAGCTATTCAGGTGATCTAACACGCCGCTCATAAACTATCCAGGTAATTTTAAGCTTTTTATCATGCCGCTAAAGAAAGACATTCAGGCTTTAGCAGTTCAAATGTTGGTACATTTCTACACCCTATGATGGCTGTCATGATTTAGGTTTCAACCAATCAGAAAAAACCTAGTGTGTCTGCCTCGGTATATACTCTCAGTCATAGAGGTGCCAGCAATAGTTTAGCAATGTGGTATAAAAGCAATCCTACAGGTAAGTTGTTGAATATTTTGAAACTAATTTGACTGGAAGTTGCAAATTAGTTTCAAAATATTCAACGGGATGAGTATTACATAATAAAGAATGTAATGCATTGGCGCTTACATGACATCACACACTATAGCTTGAGGAGACGAAATGGTGGCGATCACTGTTCAACATTTACCCAATATTACGAAGCAGATAATTGTGACACAGATCAGGGTGTGTGACAGGATATGAATAATATGGAATTTATCAACCATATTCTATCGGTGCAATACAACATTTGAGATGAGATTAGCATCACTTTAAGGGGTAATCTAAAGCCCTGACCGCCAAAACCGGCCTCTGTAGTCGTCTTGAGGCACTTTGGATCACTTCAATATTCCATCGTGTTATTTGCCTATAGGATTATCATTTATATGTTGTATCTCTTAGTATTATTTATCACTGTATATTATAATGTTAGTCTTTTTATGTTGTGAAATTGAATTAGAGACACATACATGCATCACTAATTCAACTTCACAACTAAAAAAATTATATTAATTTATACAAAATGAAATCAGTATATGTTAAGATTTATTTAATTTCTTTACATTGGAGTACACAAATAACCTCCAAAATTGGACAATTTAAACAATTTTACTTCTAAGAATTCTGGTGTGCTGTCACTGTGGGCCTATAAGTGTAGGGTGGTCCATCGACCGCTAGGCTATGCAGAGCCGGAATAAGCCTTTTTGGGACACAGGGCTAATTAGTTGTGGGGGCCCATTGCTACTGCAGCTGCTGCTACTACTACTACTACTACCCACAAATATAACTAGATAGATCGGTCAATGACGCGTAATCGGAAATCCCCACGTTCATCACTTTGAACTTTTGACATACCCACAACCCAACCGCAGGGCAGGAGCCAAATGTAAATAACATTTTGCACTCTGCAATCATACGGGTAACTCGCATACTCACTCACATTGAATTACAATCAATTTTGTGACCTTTTGCCCCTATGGATCTACCGCTGGAGGGGGGGCAAATATAAACGTGCAGATCCACTCCACATTGATATGGGTAACTCTAATTCTGTCCAATGGTTTCGGAAGAGATGAGTTACAATCCATTTCCGCAGGTTAAAACTTGACCTTTTGCCCCCCCCTCTCACCCCTGGGGCTGAGCCAAATCTAAATGGCCTCTTGCACTCCGCAATCATATGGGTTACTTAGATATCAAATTTGGTTGAGTTCTGTCTAACGATTTCGGGAGTTGCGTTACAAGTGATTTGACCTTTGGACCCATACCACGCCACCCATGAAATTGAAATTCAGGGGTGGGTGGGGTGGCGGTCAAAAGATTTATTGTAATGCAACTCCTCTGTTGGATGGAATTCAACCAAATTTGGTATGTAAGTTACCCATATCAATGTGGCGTGGATGAACACTTTTACATTTGGCCCCGGCCCATGGGTGGGGGACGGAGTCAAAAATCATGGAATTGATTGTAATGCAACTCTTCTGAAATCATTAGACCTAACTCAACCAAATTTGATATCTGAGTTACCCATATGATTGCGGAGTGCATGAGGCCATTTAGATTTGGCTCCGCCCACAGGGGCGGGCGGGAGAGGGTTCAAAAGGTCAAATTTTAACCTGCTGAAATTGATTGTAATGCATCTCCTCCGAAACCATTGGATGGAATTCAAGCAAATTTGGTATGTGAGTTACCCATATCAATGTGGAATGGATGAGCACATTTACATTTGAATAGGAAGATATAAGCATGAAATAAATAACTTTGAAACCTGAATCTTTAACCTCTTTAATGGGAAAGATTGGTCAAGACTGAAGGAAATTTCAATTTCCCTTTCTCCGAGATCTAACAATACTCACCATTCTGTTACTTCTGATATACAGCTGGCCCTGACAGCTGGCTCTAGGACTATAGACTTAGAAAGCTTTACCGACTCCTTGGAACCGGGTACTCGGCTCCCAACTGCTGAGTACCTGTCTACCATACAGCTCATATTGTTTTGCATAGCCACCAAACAAGAGAAATCCATGGCTTGCCTCCATGGGGCTGGGTGGCTGGGTCCGTAACAGAATGGTGAGTATTGGTAGATCTCGGAGAAAGGGAAATTGAAATTTCCTCCATTCTCCTTCGATCAATACTCACCATTCTGTTACTTCTGATATACACCAGATTTGGTCAGTAACCTGGTGGGAAGGGGCAAGCCATAAATGCTACTTTTGCCCCTTGGAGAAAGAGTTAGACTTAAAACTTGACTAACGGAGACCTAAAAAGGACCGTCAAGTTAATGGAACCGAATCACATTCGCATCACTGCCTCCCCCCCCCCCTTTTTCTCCTAAGAAAAGGGAGAGAACCCACGAACATGCATCTCGCCTGAAAACACAAATATGCCAAGAGGGTTAACTGCTCTTTGCATATATTAGCCTGGGAATGAGCATGAATATATAAGATGAATGATCATGATATATATACATGATACAAAACACTCTCAATCCTGAATTACCTCATGATATTTGGATTTCAGACCTGGAGCCTCCAACCATTCACTTGTCCGGCCATCAGTGACACAATCTGGTTGATATCCTCTCGCTCGACCATGTCTGCTTCTTAATTCTCTCTTACAAATGCCAAAAAAGGAAGAAGAGCAGTGTGGTCATATAGCTATCGTCTCAAAACAGCTAAAGCGAGTGGAATGGCGAAGTCTGACACATCCCTCATATAGTAATCCGTGAAAGAGGACTCACAGTGCCATTGTGCAACAGCCATGATGTCCTTAAACGGAACACCATTGTAAAGGGCGGAAGAGGCGGCTATTCCTCTAACATTGTACCCTTGCGCATTGCACTTGGTGCCCAGTCGTAATCTCATGGGTAATCTGAATGCATTCGACTACCCAACGAGAGATAGAATCCACGGATGCAGCGCCATAAGGCTCCTTATGGCAGATCCACAGATGTCTATCATTCGACCGTAACGAGTCTGTCCGTTTTGTACTTAGTCAAAGCACGGACTGGGCACCAGACACTGGCATCACGATCAAACCTACTTAGTTTCGGTATAACGATCGGTTTGCCGGGATATCTCAAAGATCGAATCTTTGACATAAACTCTGCTCTTGGCAGTAGACGCAGACCCTCTCTGGAGACAATAAATCGGTCCCTCTCTGCTGAAAGTGCATGGATCACACTGCGCCTTCCAGCTGAGGAAGCTGCCAATAGAAAGACCGCCTTTAGAGTCAAATGCTTTAGACTAGCCGAACGCAACGGTTCGAAAAGGTGCTTGGCCAGTACATTAAGCACTAAAGATAGACTCCAGGCTGGAATGACTACCGGTTGTCTCGGTCGGAGATTGCTCATTCCCTTCACCATCAACTGGGCCACCTCTGGACTATCCCTGTTGGCTAGACAAGGGATAACTTATGCCAAAGCTGACTTGTATCCAGCAATTGTGACAGGAGCTAGTCCTGTAAAGAACAGCTCACAGAGAAGGTCTGCTATTTGCTGAATAGTGGAATGAAAGGTAACAATACCCTTTTCCTCACACCAGTCTGCAAATCCGTTAACCGTGGTGTTATATGACTTGAAGGTTGACCGCCCTCTCGCAACTGCGATGAAATCTGCAGCATGTCGAGAAAAGGCCTCCGACGTGGAACGTTGTTTGACAACAACCACGCAGTCAATAACATTTCGGGATGCTCGTGTAGGAAGCGTCCCTTGGCCTGGGAGATTATGTTCGGAATCTCGGGTAACTGCACTGGATTTTCCACCCGCAGACCTCGAAGATCTGTGAACCACGGCCTGCTGGGCCAAATGGCGCTATAGCAGGACCAGGCACGGTTCCTCCCTGATCTTCACCAATATCTTCGGTAGAAGAATGGTGGGTGGGTACGCGTAAGCGTGCATCCCTCTCCAGCTTAACGCCAGAGCGCCTGTATCGACAGCATTAGGATTTGTATCGGCGAGACATAAGTCATGATTTGAGCATTTTCCCTTGTGGCGAACAAGTCCACGTTGGGTTTGCCCCAATGCTCGAAGATCCTGTGAAGAACTGGAGGGTTGAGAGACCATTCTGTTGGCAGAATTTTCTGTCTGCGAGACAAAGCATCCGCCAGAATGTTCAATCGACCAGGAATATGAGCTGCTTTAAAAAACAACCGAGTAATTCCTGCACCATTGAATCAAGTGCCACACTTAGATACATACTGTGGGTGACTTGGTCTCGCCTTGGCGATTTCTGTATGATACTACTGTCGAGTTGTCCGACCGTATCAATATCGCCTTGCCCCTGACTTTTGGAAGAAACCTTTTCCAATGCCAGTTCCACTGCCATCATATCCAACAGATTGATATGCAGCTGGCTCTCTTGGAGAGTCCATGTGCCCGAGACCTGGTGTTCTCCCAGGTAGGGCCCCCATCCCTCCAGCGATGCATCCGTGTACACGGACAGCTGGGGTTGGGGTAGGTGCAGCGAAAAAACTCCTACTAGGAGATTCTGACGCTTTTTCCCACCATACAAGATGCGACATTATTGGCTCCAAAACTGGCACCAGTTTTGACAGGGGTTCTATTCTCTGTTTCCACAGAGACATCAGATACAACTGGATAGGTCTTCGCATACGAGCAGTGTACGGGTATACGTGCTGCATGGAGACCATCATGCCCAGCATCTGAAGAAACCGCCTCGCCTGAATGTGGTTTCCCAATCGAAACTCTTGAGGATGGCAAACAGAGACACCACTCTGGGCTCTGATGGGTAAAAACCCTGCCCTCCTCGAAATCGAATCGCATCCTTAAATAAATGAAATGTCGAGTGGTGTGTTAACTCGGATTTCTGCTTGTTGACTATCTAGCCTAGAGCTTTCACCTTGCTTTTTCTCTGTTTTCTTGAAGGTTGCCCGGTCAGCGGCCTGACTACAGTCAGATAAACCAACAACCGATTCTGCACAATGCTGGCCGTGTCCTCCAAGATGGCCAGCACCTGGCCACCAAAGATGCTAAGGCCTGTCAGGGGCGTCCCAAGAAGACGCTCCCTGACGGCAGTAGCTGGACGCATACGGTCAAGGACCATCTGCCTCCTGGACATACTCACATGCCCCTGCACCCTTGCCAATGCGTCCATAGACAGCACCAGTCCATCACTAACGCACGAAAGCGCCACAGGTGGCACAGGGTGGCCTGCCCCCACTTCAGCCCACACCGACTGAAGAAGACGATAAAAGTGGTTGACAGCACTCAGTGCTGTCCTCACACCCCCATCACACAGGGACAGGACTTCATTATGGTGTACCTGAGCTTTGTCCACCAGTGCCGGGGCGGGGCCACCCGCTCCAGCACTCTGGACACCCAGTACCCAGCGGTCATCCTCGGTGACCGACGGGACAACACCATACCTGTCGTATTCCCCCCGTGGAATACGACCCCTCGCCCGCACCTCCATGGAGACCGCAAGAAGCTGGTCCTTGTTCATGCGTTGTTTGCCATAAATAGCATCAAGCAACACCATAAACCATGGATCCAGTCCAACAGACTGGATCAGGGCTGCGGGCAAGATCCCCGTCCTAATCGATGCACCGATGGACGGGGTACATCCTCCTCAGCCGTGGTCGAAACCACAGACGGGTCCACCCTGGCTAGCCAAGCCAGAGCCTCAGACCAATCCGTCTCCGAGGAGGACACTCCCGTGAACACGTCACCCGTTGACATGTCCATGGCCTTACCAGCAACGGCCTCCCGGCTAGGAGCCATTGCTGATATGCCAGGAACTCCGGTACCGTACGGTTCCGCCGCCACCCCATGGAACACACCAGTCCATGGAATAGGTCTGCACTGAAAACCGTGCGGACCCGTAGCGGTTGAGGAACCGTGGCCAAACACGGGCACCAACGGCACCCCATGTCTGACCGCCGGACCAGGCGAGATAGGTGAGTACCATGCCCGGCCGGCCACACCCGTCACTGTGTTGGTTGGTGGCAAACCAACCATCACGGGACCGGTGCCCGGAGTGGCCTCAACTACGGGCGGAGCCGCTGCCCTGGCTTGCGCCAGGCCAGACAGATGGAGGACGGTTCCATCAGGACGGAATCGACCTCCATGCTCTCCACTCGTGGCATCACAGGCCGCAGCACCCTCTCCTCCTCGGCCTCCTCATCTTCAGACCCCTAAGAGTCGTCACTAGACAAGGAAAACCTGGCGGACGGCTCCCATGCCTGACAGACCGGCCACCACTACTGGACCACCCGGAAGTGGCCGCAGAGAGACAGAACCCATCAGGCCGGAGCCCAACGGGACTGCCAGGGGGCTGTACGAAACGGCTCCTTCGGTGGACAGTCCAGAACCCTGTCCAAGGACAGGGTCCGAATCAAACATGGGGAGAGACTGCCCTACAACTTTTGGCAGCAGGGACGACACCAGCGTGGGCAGAACGCTATGCAAGATCACCTTGCCTAGCCGGACCAAACCACGCCGGCAGTGCCATCTCCGCTACCTCCGGTTGCAGACGTGGAACGTCCCCACGGGCCAAAACGGACGCTCCACGATTTACTTTCGGACCGCCTGACCCCGCGTCAGACCCTGCTAGTCCCTCTGGCAAGGAACTTAAGCATCATATCGACAGACCACACAGCACAAACGTTACACCTACTGTCAAGACTACACTTAGTAGTGGAAACAGACATGGTCCTTGCATAGAACCCGTACGATATGTGGCACTCGACACATGATGGCGGGGCTGGCTTGGCCTATCAAAAACCAAACCTACAATAAGCCAGCGGAACGAAACAAAAATGGAAGGCAGACAATTAATTTTCAAATATTTTGACCATAAATTAACTGTCACACTCCTGCACCCCACCCCGCAACGTTACAGCAAAGATAGCATTGATTATGACGACAAGAATGAAGCAGGCAATAATACACCCATACACTGATCCTCAAGGATGTATAACGGAACCAGGAATCATATCGCATAGCATTCGGGGTATATTTACTAATAAATATAAATTATACTCCTAACGAAGGCCAAAACGATATGTGAAGAAACAACAAAATGTAAACAAACTGCTGTAGCACACGGTAAAACCCCCAACAGACCCCCCTTTAGTGGGTTGGTCTGTAGTTTTATTAACCACTATAAAAACATACTTACCGTTCAATCACTACTTGCTAAATCAAATATCTGCATTTAGCTATCAGAATAAAGTTTTTATGCTTGCTTATACTCCCTAATGCCTATACCATCACCATGTAGACCCTCCACCAGGCTTCTGGTAGAGGGACCCCCTGCATTAGCCTTACAATAGACTGGCACCAGTCTGTACTCACTCCTTGGTGATGCTTGTCACTAAGCACGCTCGCGCATGCGCAGTAGGTCCCAATTGTGAAAACTGAATCACTTTTCTAAATATAAGTGCCATACATCCAGCCTAGATTCTCAAATCAATCCCCAGCGGGGTGGCTGAGGCCGGGTCGTAGTGATTGAACGGTAAGTATGTTTTTATAGTGGTTAATAAAACTACAGACCAACCCACTAAAGGGGGGTCTGTTGGGGGTTGTTATTACACCACAAAAACATCCATTACCGTTCAATCACTACTTGCTAAACCCATAGATTTGGTCAGTTCCCCACTACGAAACTTTGGTGGGAGGTGATTTGAGAATCCATAAGCATGGATAAAAATCAAACAAACATAACCAAATGTTAACAACATAACATAATGGTGCCTCCTAATCAATCACACAGTGATTAACAACCAAATAAAACTTTAAACATAAAGAATTAAATTAAAAACCAAGTAATAACTCTCACCATTACCCGCAGATGCACGGTCCTCGCGAAAATGGTGGTATATACCTGGTAAATGGTCTTCAGGCTTTTTGGTTAAAATAGTAATGTTCCTAAAGAAAGATGCCGCTGCTCTCTGGTCTTTCAAATAAAAAGACGTAAAAGTAGACTCAGATTTCCATCCTGTAACTTGCATAAGTTCGTCTACAGAAGAGCCAGAAAACGTAGCGAAAGAGGTAGCCATCCCTCTGACATCATGAGCCTTAATGTGATATAGATTGATTTGCTCAGGAGAAGCAATCTCGTAGCAGAGTTGAATGGTGTCACAAATCCATCTAGCAATGGATGCTTTATAGACCAGTCTGGCTACCCCTTCCGCGTAGGGAACCCATAAGCTTTAATCTAATCGAAGCGATGGGTTCAAATATGATGACCTGCCACAACCTGAAGAATCAATGCCAGGTTCCCGGAAGGTAAAGGTTTAGCAATAGGAAGACGAATATTATCTAAACCTCTGATGAAAACATTCAGCACCTTAGTATCTATAACATCCGCATTTAACGGGAAAAAAAAAAAAATCCTATAACCGTGTTAGCAGTCAGATGAAGCGAATCGAACAGATAGGATAAGAAATCTAACACTTGGGATATAGAAAACAGAATCGGGCATGATATCCTGATCTGAACATCATCCTCCGAAAATCTTAAGTCGACCCTTGTAAACTCGTCGGGTTGACTACCTCCTGGCCGAATAAATGATTTTCTGAGATCTTGCAGAAAATTTATTCTCCGTGAACGAGCACTCGATATTCTCCAAACACACAGACTGAAGATTCCTGGGTTTGGATGAAGACACGTTCCCCTTACCTTAGATAAAAGATCTGGGGACACTGGCAGCAGACGCGGAAAGTCTACTAGAAGCTCGAGAAGGTCTACGAAACAGATCCTTTTTGGCCAAAAGGGACCTATCAACAAAATCTCGCAGATTAATAGTTGACTTTCTTCATAACCAAGGGAAGCAAGATAGTCGGAGGGAATGCATATGCGAAGATTCCTGTTCAGGACTGAGACAGTGCATCCACCACCAACGCCTGATTGTCCGGAAAAGGAGACATGAAATAGGAGATCTGGGCATTCAGAGAGGTCGCGAACAGGTCTACATGGGTACGATCCAGGAGGGGAACAGAGAATTCAGACATCCTGGGACATGTGAGGACACCAGGAAACTCTGTTTCATACGACACCACGTGAGGAGATTCCACACCTCCAAAGTCGAGACGACTTTGTGCCTCCCTGCTTGCTGATATACGAAACTACTGTCGAATTGTCCGATCGAATCGAGATATTGATCCACTGCACTTGATCCGACCAAGTAAGGACCAAGCAAAGAGAGTCTTCTTCAGCCCACATTTCCAGATTCTAGGTGGGGACTTAAATGCTCTCTGACCGGAATCTGATGGTACCCAGAATGTTTCCATAGAGACGTGAGCTACATTTGGAAAAGTCTCCTCATCAGCGCCTCCCCCGGAACGATGTTCTCGACGCTGACCATCAAGCTTATCACTCGGAGAAAGAAAATTGCTCTGACCACGGCAGAGGATGTCCGAATTTCCATGGCTACTAAGATGGCTTCTACTCTTACATATGAAGGGAAGACTAAGCCTTGATCTAGGTCGAAAGCCACACCTAGGTGGGTGAAACCCTGAGACGGGACCAAATATGATTTCCCTAGATTTATAACCCATCCTAGACTGGAAACCAGACTGCAGACCTCTGGAATGATACTTGCCAGAATTGAGGCAGATCCTGCTTTTATCAACCAATCGTCTATGTAAAAGTGAAGGGGAACAGAACGACTGTGCAGAAAACCTGCCACTGCTGACACTAGGCGGGAGAAGAAGAAAAGAAGCCGTGGTCAGGCCGAATGGCCTGACTCTGTATTGCCATACCCGGCCCTTAAACGCGAATCTCATGAATTTCTTGAATGGAGGGTGGATGAGAATATGAAAGTAGGCGTCCTTGAGATCTATGGACGCTGTCCACATGCCTGGACTCAGACTGGCGATAATCTGAGATACCGTCTCCATCTTGAATTTGGGGTGGATATATACAGATTTAATCTCTTCAGATTGATGATTGGACGCCATCCACCTGATTTCTTGGGGACTAGAAATAGATCTGAGTAGAATCCCGGGTCTACTCTCCAACAAGGAACCTCTTCTATAGCCTTCTTCAACCTCATTGACTCCCATTCGTCTTCCAGGGCTCCCAACTTCTCCAGATTGGATGGAACTGGAGTCCATTTGGGCTGGTAAGACAGAGGAGGAGGCAGATCTATCCAAGACGGTGCATACCCCCAGCGGATTTGCTCTAAATGCCAGGAGTCCTGCGCGAGGGCTTGCCAAGTCTCCAAGACCAGAGACAAGCGCCCCCTACTGGCACGCTGGGAAGAAGGGACTGCACCGATAGATCCAAATGTGGTAGAATATGAGGAAGGACTGGTAAATGAGAACGGGAAAAGGCCTGCCCGGGCTGAGGCCACCCCTTCAACCCCGTCTAGGTTGAAAACCTCTAGAGGAGCATCCTCTAGCTCTAGACCTGGAAGCTCGAGAGGAAAGAATTCGCCCTTCTCACCTGAGGAGGGACTTGACGAACCTGGGCTCTAGGTCTATGCGAGGAAATGGATTTAAAACGATCCTCCTTCGCAGATCTGGAATGGGAAGGAGAGGACCGATTAGAGTTCGTAAAACCCTTGACGGATATGCCCATATTCATCCGGCCTAAGACTCTTCCTCCTGGGAGAGGAGGGACTCTTCACCCCGGAAGATTCTCTTTTGCTGAAGACCTCAAAATCGAAATCTAATCCCGCAGATCCTTAGCTGATCAAAAACGATCAGACTCCGCCCTAATAATCGAGGTAGCATTCTGACCAAAAATATCTGATCCGAAAGGCGGAGCAGCTATCAGGTTACTCCTGAGGGATCAGAAATGATCACCTCAGCAAGCTTCCTTGACCTTCTCTTAGAGGTGATGAAAACCAAACCAACGGTAAACTGATTTCAACTAACCTCTTGACAGGTCAGCTGAAGAACGAAATATTTCCTGTGGAATCTGACCCCCTTTCTCCTGAGTTTCGATAATAGCCTCCGAAAGAAGGGCCAAAAAGTTAGCTGATTTCAACTGAGCCCGACAGACAGACTCCCATCTAAAAAGGTCTGATGAAGATTCTACCTTATCCGCTTCCTTCAGATGTGATGACAGAACATCCCATGTCGGACCATTAATAGATTGGGTAGAGGCCAATCTAATGTAATCATCTTTGGGAACCTGTACTGGAGCATCTACCTTGGGCGTAAGAGAGAAAACTAAGTTGGACATCGTTAATGTAAAATCTAACATGTCTACGACCAAGTTATCCACCGAAAGAACAGAAGGAACATTGCCTGAAGATTCTGAAGATGCAAGATCAGAACCCAACGACGGAGGATCAATCGAAAATTCATCCTGAAGAGGAAGAGATAGGGACGACGCTATACATTGATGAGCCCTAGACCAGTCATCCGGAGAGGCCCTATCATGATAGAATCTCTTCAGATCCCTGGCTTCTGACTGATCTCTGAGTAGCCTTAATAGAAAGGTAAGATGGAGACGACGAAGGAGGACAGATGTCCGAGTCAACTTTGACTAAGACATTTTCAGGAGAAAATGCATAAAGATAGAACAATTTCATAGTCAACTGTAGGACCCAGAAAATGAGGACTTAAAAACTTATACTCGGCCCTCCATTTAGAAAGGGTTGCCCCTTTGGGCACTTTTCGCTCAGATGCCATTTTAGCAACACATCAACTGCTGTCACAGTCATGTACAATTAAATTTTTTTTTAATTTCACTTTAGAACACATTAGTCAAAAAAGGCGTGTGATAGTTTTCCTGATAAATGTTCACTTGCAGGTCGAGATTATTTTTGAAATTTTTCCCTTGAAATGGCTTATTCAGTAACTGAGACAGTCATTCCTGTGGTAAATTTTCAAAAATAATCTCTTGACCTGCAAATGGCCATTAACTATTTTTAATTAAAATTTTTAGGCAAATTTGACCATTAAATGGTTAATTGTAGAACGCGAATATAATGGTAACGCGCGTGTTGTCAAGTGTCTTCTACAGTGCGATTATTTATGAACTTGCTTTCTTCACTTCTATTGTGAGAAAACTCGCCCGCTATTTCATTTTCTATATACAGCTACCAAGGAAATCGCAAGGAAGAATTAGCTTCTTCAGTATCGAAGGTGTGAACGAACGCGTCTCAAACTTCTGTGAAAATCTCTCACGTAATGTCATTGGATTTTCTAGATATAATTATGTCCAACAACCAATGAAATCGCGAGGCCAAATTCTCTTCTCATGACAGAAGGTGTGTAAGAACACATCACTAACTCGTGCGCAGTGGCCGATTTTGTAGATCCGCCATTGCTAATTTTGCATCGACTCGATCATTTTCAGACTAGCGAAATGACAAGATTTTGAGTGGTATCATTTATCAGATGTTCTATGCAATTTTATCTGTCATTTATTCGCCGTATGACTTAATTTTCAAGTCACTCACGGTCTATATCCCTCATTAGAAATCAGAAAATTCGCCAGTATAAAAGGTTTACACTATTCCCGGGACAATTAGCTATTGTAAGACCACCCTCTAGGACGAATTTGCCGGTATGACGCGTTTTGACAGATCATGAATACTGGTAACCAAGGTGAATATCGTTTTCACTTAGAAATGTGCAAATGACGCACAAACGCGCGCTCGATCGATCTATCGTATTTGAGTGCGATACCAACATTGTTCCCTTGTTCTCTTTTTCCAAAATTTCCCCAAAATTCATGTTCATTAAAATATTTTTACCCATCCAGATTTGATCGGACATGACCGATGTCCGACCGTTATTTCATACCCTGTTTCCGGATGCCTGGTAAAACCAGAATCCATAAAACCAGAATCCATTCCGGACAGCAAACCCGCTTGTCTGGCAATGCCAGGAGCAGAGGCGGGTGCTTCTTTATTTCCTACCGGCAGTAGTAACACTACTACCGGAAACGGAAGTCGGAAAACCGAAAACGGAAGATGTCAACATATGCACTGCCGGGTCCAACAGACCCTGAACTACATACTTACTCCCGGAACCGGAACCTTTATCGCCGGAAACTGTTGAATCGGAACCGGATGTTGGCGCATAAGTCCTATTCTCATGAGTCACCGGATGTTCGGACACGCCAGAACAATCTCGGTGCTCCTTTCCGGATGCCTGGTAAAACCAGAATCCATTCCGGACAGCAAACCCGCTTGTCTGGCAACGCCAGGAGCAGCGGCGGGTGCTTCTTTAGATGCGATCGCCGATCTTACCATATTCCTAGCAATCGGAATCACTGTGAAAACGGACCTTGGTGCAGGCGACATCCTGGCGTAATATTGTTTTGAGAGTACTAAGAATTACGTTATTAGGAGTGGGACTGGCTATTATTCCTTCTAACATGGTATCTTGATGGTATATAATAGGCATGGTTACTCTAACCTCTAAAGCGGGAGTGGTGACACGAAAACTGGTAACTCCAAACGCTAGAGTTACAAACACCTCTAAAACACCATGATATAAAAGTTAAACATAACTTAGAAAGAATTGACTTCTTCCTTATGGTAGGCATCTTTGTTCAATTAGTTGTAGTAGATTGTCTATAAAAGCAAGCTAATTAACTTTTATATCTAATTTTGATAGCTGACAGAACTGTTGGCTAGCAGAATATTTGAAAAGTGATTCAGTTTTCACAATTGGGACCTACTGCGCATGCGCGAGCGTGCTTAGTGACAAGCATCACCAAGGAGTGAGTACAGACTGGTGCCAGTCTATTGTAAGGCTAATGCAGGGGGTCCCTCTACCAGAAGCCTGGTGGAGGGTCTACATGGTGATGGTATAGGCATTAGGGAGTATAAGCAAGCATAAAAACTTTATTCTGATAGCTAAATGCAGATATTTGATTTAGCAAGTAGTGATTGAACGGTAATGGATGTTTTTGTGGTGTAATAACAACTGCAGACCACACATCTAAATCAAGAATTTTGAAACCACTGATCATTGCAAACAGATCGTGATAACACGCAAAACTTGAAAATTCCAAAGTTTTCCTGGTACCAATTAAAGTACGCAGCACCCAGAATCAGATGCGCGAATTAATGAAACATTTTCTTCACGTAAACATCCGAGAAACACGGGTGTAACGACACCCGCTCGGATCTTACGGAGGACGACGTCAGCCAATAATCGTGTTAAAACACCGATAAGCCAACACCTAATTTCATATCTGCCGATCGGCTGTTGGGGATTTAAAGGAAGGCGATCATCTGGCATATTTCGTTGTTAACACCCATCCCAGATTCTTTGGGGTTAGAAATTGGAACATGCGACACAGACGAAATTTTAGAGACCTAAGTCTTTTAACTATGGAATAACATGGAATTATACGACCTGGTTATCATCGGAAGCATCCATATTAATCCAAAATATCCTTTTGAGAACGCACAAGCTATCACAATTAATCACAGTAAAAAGACCTAGGCTTAAACAATCTTAAGACTTTCCAACTGCAAAAAGCATGTATTCTCTTGTCGCTATGCAAACAAGAATGAGCTCTATGGTAGACGGGTACTCGGCAGTTGGGAGCCGAGTACCCGGTTCCAAGGAGTCGGTAAAGCTTTCTAAGTCTATTATAGTCCTAGAGCCAGCTGTCAGGGCCAGCTGTATATCAGAAGTAACAGAATGGTGAGTATTGATCGAAGGAGAAATTTAATATCTTTGCTCAGTGAATGTCCATTTTCTGGTCAAGAGGTCAGGACAATTTTTGAAAATTTAGCAAGCATTTATCGAGCCAGTTAATGCAATGGTAAAATTGTCTTCATTTGACCTACAATAAGACATTCCTCAAGACCACTACAGGGGGCACATTCACGAAGAGGGCATAACCTACTCCCTTATGTAAACTAGAAACAGACCAACTGATGTCAAAAATTTTAATTTTCAACTTAAATTAAAAGACAGCAACATCATCCACCAAAATTGTTTTAAAATGCACACCAGTTTCTTTGCTATTGAGACAATAAAAGATAGAATATTGACATCAGAGTGGTACGGGTCTAACCCTGTAATTGTCACATCGGCCAAAAACGGCCTCTGTGGTGGTCATGTGGAATGTCCATTTACGGGAAAGAGTACAATTTTTGAAAATTTACCACTGAAATGACTGACTCGGTTTAAGCCATGTGGGAAGTTCCCGCCCTAGTTATGCCTCTAGGGCATAAGTCCTCTTCATGAATTCGGGTCCAAAGACTTAACCATTATCTGGTCAATTGGTTACTAGCATAAGGTGCATCATTCCGCGAGAGATCAATCAAGACATACCTCCTCATCCATTCGTGTATACTGTTATATGGCACAACAGATATTGTCACTAGCCAGGTGCAATATTTCCCCCAGAAAATATTGCGATATACAGTGAATAAAAATTGCGATAAATTTATATATTGTACATCCCAATAACTGAACAAGTCTTGTGGGTGCGGTGGCATGTGATACACACATTGGTAATAGCGGCAATGAATATAAGCATCAAACTGCTGGATATGTTGAAAATAGTTTGTCTGGAAGCTTCCAGACAAAGTAATTCCAAAATATTCAACATATCGCCATAATTTGTTCACAATTTTCAGATTTTTTAGCGTCGTAAACCTCATTTGATAGAATCATCAAATATCCAAATATTGAACAATTGTGCTCCTCTAATCATCACACAGTTCTTTATAAATTATTTAAGTATTCTACAAGCTGTCCCATCATTATGTATCCTGTGCCACAAGAACTCCTGACGACGTCTGCTTCTTGTTAATTTCCGTCCTTCCCGCGTCACTGGTGTCGTTTTCTCCACGGATATGAATATTATGAACTTCACGATATTGGTTGATCTCTGTGCCTTTGACTTCCAGCTGATTGCCTAATGTATCTACAAGTTTATTCATCTGAAAAGAAAAGTAAAACGCAAATTTTCAACTTAGATCGTCCTGTTACATTATCAGATTCTTTACCAAATTTGTGTAGATTTTGACCATGCTGTTGCTGAAAGTTGTTGTTCCCTAAGATGGCAACAGCATTAAACAGCAACACTAGATATGTAAATCTTTATAAATATATAATAGTCAAACTGGCCAACATGGCCCCAGTGTTTCTCATGGCATCTAAATTTTGCAGGTCCAATTGACCCCACACCTACAAATCTATGGTTCCCAACCTGAAATCTTGGACTCCCAAACTGAAATTTGGGATTCCCATTCAGTCTCATCCACGCTAAAATTAGAGAATACCATAGGTTCACAGCTATGAAGTATGGGGGTACACTGCTAGATTTTGTGGGTATGTTTATGCAACAATCTATAAAATTAATTAGCATTTAACAATCACACAAGATTTTCAGGGGTCCCATGAGATTCACTGCCACAACTTTTTTGTGTTCCAAGTTACATTTTGGGGGTCTATACCCTCAAAAGGCCCCTTATGAGAAACTATGAAGGGCCCCACTGCAGTGGCCATTTGAACCATCCATTTGAATACGAAGATCACCTTTGAAAATTTGCCACTAGAATATTTGTCAGGTACGACAGTCATATCAGTGCTAAGATTTCAAAATTAATCTTCTCTTGGCCTGTAGTAAATGGGCATTTACTAAGCAACAAATGTTGGTTTTCTTTACCAAATTTGACCAGTAAAGGGTTAGCGATGCTTTTGAATAATATTATTAGTTACACCAGTGTTTTGGCGTGGGTAAAGGCTGTTATCACACATACAAACGTTTATCTAAATACATTTTATATTTCCCGAGCCAGTCATTCCAGTGGTAAACTTTCAAAAATAGTCCTCTCTTGGCCAGCAAATGGGCATTCAATGAGCAAATATTTTGATTTGCTTGACCATATTTGACAATTGAAAGGGCCAAATTGTAAATTACTCAACATGTTTTAAAAAAACGTCTGAGATATTGTAATCACCTCTGTCTGTCTGTCCATCCATCCATCACGCTATCTCCACCCAAACCATTGGGTTGAACTCAACCAAATTTAGTATGTGGGTTACCCATATATTTTCCGCTTTGCAAGACAATATTTAGATTTGGCTCCGCCACCATGGGGGCGGGACGCAACTCCTCTGAAACCGCCAAACAAAACTCAAACAAATTTGATGTGAGTTACCCACATGATTGCGGAGTGCAAGAGCCCATTTACATTTGGCTCCGCCCCCAGGGGGTGGGGGTAATGGTCAAAAGGTCAAATTTTAACATGTGGAAATTGATTGTAACGCATCTTCTCCGAAACCATTGGACACAATTCAACAAAATTTGGTATGCGAGTTACCCATAATGTGGAGTACATGAGCACATTTACATTTGGCTCCATCCCCAGGGGTGGGTGCGGGTGGAGTGAAACAATTCATTGTAATGCAGCTCCTCCAAAACCATGGGATAGAATTCAACCAAATTTGGAATTTACCCATATGTGTAGTGGATGACCACATTTATATTTGGCCGGCCCCCTATGGGGTGGGAGTCAAAAGGTCATGAAATTGATTAAAATGCAACTCCTCTAACACTGTTAGATGAAATTCAACCAAATTGGGTATGTGAGTTACCCATATGATTGCAGAGTGCAAAAGGATATTTACATTTGGCTCCACCCCCACGAGGTTGGAACAGGGGTCAAAAGGTCAAATCATTTGGAACGCAACTCCTCCGAAACCCTTACACAGAATTTAACCAAATTGGATATGTGAATTACCCCTGAGGATTTCGGAGTGCCAGAGGTCATTTACATTTGGCTCCGCCCCTAGGGAGTTGGGGGAGGAGTCAGAACGTCAACTTTTAACATGCAGAAATTAATTGTACCGCATCTCCTCCGAAACCATTGGGCCGAATTCAAGTTACCTATATCAATGTGGAGTGCATGAGTACATTTACATTTGGCCCCATCCCAGGGATGGGTGAGGGTTGGTCAAAAGGTAAAAAAATTGATTGTAATGCAACTCCCCCGAAACCATAGGATAGAATTCAACTAAATTTGGAATGTGAGTTACCCACATCAATGTGGAGTGGATCACCACATTACATTTGGCCACGCCCCTTTGGGGTGGGGGTGCCAAAAGGTCATTAAATTCATTATAATGCAACTCTTCTGACACTGTTCGATGAAATTCAACCAAATTGGGTATGTGAGTTACCCATATGATTGCAGAGTGCAAAAGGACATTTACATTTGGCTCCGCCCACCCCCCACCCCCTCCTGGGGGTGGGTTGTGGGGAGGGGGGGTCAGAAGTTCAAAGTGGTGAACGTGGGGATTTGCAATGATGCGTCATCGACCGAGCAATCTAGTTTTAATTGTGACATCTGCAAACATATTACCTATTAAATTATGAGTCAGATGACTCGAGTAACAGATCAGATTGGGATCATACCTCCATTTTCCTCCTCCCAGACCAAGATTAAGGGGGTATTATGACTCAATGGTCATTCGTATACTGAACACCTGTCTCACCTGTGTTTGGTTTGCTATTAGCGCTGGCAGAACATCTGCCACCGTTCGCTCGACAAGGACACCACCCACCAAACGGAAACACTTCCTCTCACCAATGACATCCTTCAATGTTTCAATAACAAGCCTAAAGATAAAAGAACAATTTTGATTCTGGATTAAACTTCATGAAAACCATATTAACCATTTAACCTTCAAATTTTTTCGAGAAAAATTACATAGAAAATGTCCATTTGCAGACCAACAGAAGACTATTTTTGAAAATTTACCACTGGAATGACTGGCTCTGTTATCGAGCCAGTCGTTCCAGTGGTAAATTTTCAAAAATAGTCTTCTCTTGGAGGTTGGTATGCAAATGGACAATACCTAAGATGTCTGTAAAAGCCATTTTTTGGTCGTTTTGAGGGTGAAAGCGTCAATCCTTTGAACTGGACAGATCAAATAAAAGAAATTTGCCATAAAAGTAATAAGTGCACGTGTTCTGATAGTGATTTAGGATTGGCCACTCTTTAATCCTTTAATGGTCAAATTTGGTCAAGAAAACTTTAATATCTGCCTATTGATGTCCATTTACAGGCCAAGAGAATACAATTTTTGAAAATTTATCCCTAGAATGACAGGCTCGGTTATCGAACTAGTCATTCCAGTGATAAATTTTCAAAAATTGTATTCTCCTGACCTGTAAATGGACATTCCACAAGACCATAACATAGGCCGGTTTTGGCCGGTATGACCATTAAAGGGTTGATAGTTGATAGCCTCCCAAAACCGGCCTCTGCAGTAGTCTTGAGGAATTTCCATTTGCCGTTCATTAGAACTATTCTTGAAGATTTACCACTGGAATTCCTGGCTCAATACAGAGCCAGTCAAAATATAGCCAGTCACTGACGGTAAATTTTCATAAAATAGGCTTAGCTTGTCTTGCAAATGGATAGTCAATAAGCAAATATTTTGAAAAGACAGATTTCTCAACATCTGGCCTACTGTAATCACAGAAGTAGGACCTGAAGACTATCATGAAGGTCATTGCAACTAGTTTGACAGGAACTCTAAAGTCTTGTTATGTGATGATGTATTCCAGAGGCAGATTTTAAGGATTTTTTCTACTAACCCAGACAGAATAGTGGATCGTTGATTTTACTATCCCGCAGCAAATTTCACTAACCCACTGATTGTAAGCTCAAAGCTGATCAATTCTTTAATCCACTCACTTATGATTCCATATAAAATTCATTTCGAAGGCAACCATACAGAGAAGCTGTTGAATACTTTGAAATTAATTTGTCCGGAAAACCATTGCTGTCTAAGGCAGCAACGACTTTCCGGACAAATTAATTTCAAAATATTCAATAAAGTATTGAAGCTAGCAGAAAATCAGTTTTTTGTCAATTTTTGGTGGGTCCTGAACATAATAACATTACAAGTTGTGTTTTCGTATTACTTCTTTTGAAACCATTATTAACCCAGACGGGTTAGCGCAGGTATAGTTTTACTAACCCGTATGAAACTCTACTATCCTCAGGTTAGTGTTAAAATCAAGCCTTGTATTTCCATGTTTACTTTGATTGTTAAATGAAAACACCCAATGTTCTTAGTCAACAACTTTATAAAATATCTTGACGAAATTTCTGAATGAAAATGTTTTGACCAGGGGAGAAATGACTGTATCTAGTACCAAGTTGTGCTTGTACTATACCTCCATTTTGATGAGAGACTGTGAATTATAGCCAGGGGGTATTGTGCAGTACAAAGCAATCTTAACCCTTTAACACTCAAACTTTCTCAAGAAAATGTAATTTTCTCATAGAAAATCTACATTTGCAGAAGCAAGAGAAAGACTTCTAGTGTAGATGTCTAGCCTAGTCTAATAGCCTACCAGACTCGATCCTATGCTAGTCTACTTCCCTTGGTCTGCAAATGTACATTTCTTCTGAACACTAGGGCTTCACAGTATTAAAAAGATGAATATTGGTATCGATATCAATTTTCATACCGGTATACCTTTAATACCAGTATTATTCTGATGGGAAAAATGGAGTGAGGCTTGAGTAGTATGATTCCATATTCAACGTATATCAGCGCTGCTTAAATAGTTGCCGCAAATTTCCACAACTAAATCAAGAAATTACATGAATCCTGATATTAAACGCTAAATTTTAACTGTCTTCAGTTACATCATATCCGAAAACAGCTGAAACTCCCACAAATCGTCCCCACAAATGATTTGAATTTGCCACGAAATTACAACTATTTCCCTCTCAGTAACCCTCTCGTCCCGTATAAACTCGCCCAGTGAAACTGCGAACATCTAAGGCTGTTGATATTTGACTGACAATTTATATCAATGTTATGAGTCAAACACGTTGGATATGAATGTAAACATGTTTTACTAATTTTCCTGGCTATCTGCATTGATGTATATGTTAAAATAATAAATGAACTTTTCACGATGATATTGCTGGTATTTCTGCTCCTCTCTCTGCACTTACCAGTTCAAAAGTAGAGTATGACTGGACACTAGAGCATCAGGTAGCTTTCAAAACACTTCAGGGAGCTATGGCCAACCCTGCAGTGTTAGGTTATCCGACACCGGATGGTACCTTCATATTGGATACTGATGCTTCAGAGGCTGCTATTGGTGCAGAGTTATCCCAAATTCAGAATGACCGGATGGTACCTTCATACTGGATACTGATGCTTCAGAGGCTGGTATTGGTGCAGAGTTAGCCCAAATTCAGAATGGGAAAGAGGTGCTTATTGGTTTTGCGAGCCGAACATTGACACCGGCTCAGCGTAAATATTGTGTTACACGCAAAGAGTTGCTAGCCGTGGTAGCATTTACTAGGCAGTACTGTATGGACTTGCTAGGACGGTCATTTATTGTGTGGATTGACCATCACAGTCTCACGTGGCTGCTCAGTTTCAAGCACATCGAAGGACAACTAGCTAGATGACCTGTCCCAATATAATATGACGATGCAGTACATGTCCGGCCGGTAAACAGCACTCTAATGCTGATGGTCTATCACGAGTTCCAAGTGATTCTTCACCTTGCCACTGTTATAAAGCTGGCCAATCTCTTAGTTCATTACCATGTGGTGGGTGCAAATATTGTACCAAGCTTCAGCAGCAATGGTCTCAATTTGAACAAGATGTTCCTTTGGCTTTTCAAACCATAAGGGCCCTTCAACTGAGTAATAATAGACAGCGACGATCCAGACGGACTGCTGGATGGTGTCCCCCAAACAGACCAGGTTATCGGAAGGTCAAACTGGTTAGACGCATTCTCTTTGGAAAATCTAAGGGAGCGTCAGTTGGAGGATCCTGATCTGAAGACAGTTGTATCATGGATTGAGCAGTCACACACACCTTCTGACACGGAGCTATATTCAGCTAGTCCAGCTGTCAATTTTTAGTGGGTTCGTTGTGATCAATTCATTTTGTCAATAGCATTTTGCACTATCTCTGGGTAGAGAAGCAAATACAACACGGAATCTGCTGGTAGTCCCAGTCTCTCCAGAAGCTAGATTTGGAAAATTGTCATGATTCCAAGCTTGCCAGTCACATGGGTCAGCAGAAGACATTAGAGAGAGTGAAGGCTAAATATATCTGGCACGGATACTCTCGTGATGTGGTGGAGTATGTGAAATCCTGTCGGATTTGTAGCTGTAGCAAAAAAGCTTCCATCCGACCTAGAGCTGCTCTGGGCGAGTTCCATGCTGGTTTTCCCTTGGAACGGGTACATATGGACATTTTGGGCCCCTTTATCACATCTGCACTGGGAAATAGATATGTGTTAATGATCATAGATCAGTTCACTAAATGGTTCGAGTGCTATGCGCTCCCTGAACAAGGGGCAGAACTGGTAGCCAAAACGTATGTGGAGCGTTTTGTCACCATATTTGGCTGTTCATATTTCTTACACACTGACCAGGGTCGTAACTTTGAGAGCAGCCTATTTACGGAACTGTGCCATCTACTGGAATTTTCAAAAACATGCACCACAGCTTATAGACCATGTTCGAATGGACAGATTGAACGTATTTATTAAACCGTACTGCCTTGCAGTGTATACGGTGTTACCTGCAAGAGCATGACAGACAGAAAATTGGGAAAAGTGTATTCCTTTCATCGCTGGAGCTATAAGATCTACCGACAGACGGGGTATACTCCCAACATGATGATGCTTGGTCGAGAAGTGCTACAGCCTATTGACATAATGTGCAAATGCCCTGTGTCTGCGACTACAGAGGATGCCCCTTCACATGCCAGTGACTTCGCCCAACAGTTACAGCAAACGTTGCACGAAACTCATGAGATAGCACGGGATAACCTTAAAATGGCTCAGAAGCGCCAGAAAGAATAGTATGATCTACTATATATAGTGAAATTCAGTTTAGGTTAGCTATTCAATGCCAGTTCTACATTTGTCAGCTCAGATATTTTATAGGGTAGCTCAAATATATTATATATAGTTTTATTAGGTCAGCACAGATATTTTATAGGATAGCCCAGATATATTAATTCTACATCAGGTCAGTTCAGATATTTTATATTAGGTCAACATTATATATATATATATATGCCATATCTATATATTTTCTCTATCAAACGTGTAACAATTACATGTTAATTTGATGCAATGATGCATTATTACTCTATAATGCATGACTCATGCATATTTATAATGTGCATTACTCTATAATGTGGAAGTCTTGCATATGACACATATTTATAATATGCATTTAGCAAAGACTGCATAAATCGTGCAGATGCATTTCTTGCGCTTACCACTTTATAATGCGCAAAGTAATTGATACGTTAGTCATAACGCAAAAGCATGTTTCTTTCTTCTGCTGTATTATCCATTCCGTTTTAGCTCCACTCAGATATATTTATTGTGATAGGGATAGTGGTTTTCTGGATTTCCTAAATTTGTGGATTCAGATCCGTTCAATTATATAAGAGGTATATCATAAATGTTACGGTTAAAATTGTTCACTAAAATTAAAAATATGCAATGTTCATAGGTTTTCCTTGAATCTCACATATGTTAATTTCAGATAACATTTCCACAATTCATATGAGATTATTTTTATTACTTCTTTATCAGTTCGGCAATTCCGTCAGTTTTCTGCTGTGGTGGAAAACCACTCTCCTTAATTTAGATTAAGGATGCTATGCTATTTTAAAATCTGTAACGATGGCCCTCGTCCGGCAGCTGTTGATCTATCATCTATCCATCTGTCTTATGCAGTTATGTCTGGACAGATGGACGGACATCTATCATTGTCAAAACTTTGGCGTTTTCTTTGTATTATTTTTGAGAATTATTTTTTTTAATATTCTAATCCTTCCTTTAGCATTTGAGCGTCAATGCCTGAATGTTTTTTATGGTGTAAATTTTTTCAGATTTGAGATTTTTAGATAAAATCTTTAATTATATAACCATGTTTTTATAAACGTGGGAGAGTGTGGTGCTGGCGGTATCCCACAATCCCGGAGTTCGCGGCTGCCGGGCTAGCTGATTCTCGCCGTTTCTACGGACGCCCGGCAGTCGTACCTTGGAACTTGAAACGCGAGCACCTGCCGCCGGTTCCATGGGCCGATTCAAGACCTCTGTTGGATGGGTAACCTTTTATATGTAGCGAAGTTACTACAATTGTTATTCGATAACCGGTAACAAAACTTTGAAAAAGGTATCTACTAACTCATGTTCTTTTATGTCCATTTGCAATTCCGATATTTTAGTGGCCATGGACCTTTGCTGTTGTCTGAGGTCTTGAAACCCAGCAACGATTTCCTCTTTACTTTTGTCTTTCGGCTTTTCGGCTGGTTTTGTTTTCACGGAGGACGCCATTATCTTCTTGTTGTTCTTGTACCGTTCTGTTCTGTAATTCCCGTCCCTCGGATATACGCAGGTCCTCCCTACGGCCCTCCCAATGGGAGTAAAGTAAAATAAATGTGTACATTTAGATGCAACTGTGTCAGTAAAAAGCTTTCGTATTGTCATATCCGGATATACATTTGCTGGTTGTTGGTGTTG
This sequence comes from Chaetoderma sp. LZ-2023a, assembly GCA_034401795.1. NCBI lineage: Eukaryota > Metazoa > Mollusca > Caudofoveata > Chaetodermatida > Chaetodermatidae > Chaetoderma > Chaetoderma sp. LZ-2023a. The sequence continues at coordinate 43,516,890 of CM067361.1, forward strand.
ATTGTCATCTCAGTATGGTAGCTGTCAGATATAGCGACTATATATTCGAGTCACCCCGTACTATAAGTAGTAAATATGAATCATCTTGTATGCCCTAGTATCATATTACACAATCCTGATACTGATGCAGCTAGCCTGATCTAGCTATTACATGCCAGTTTCCGTATAGCCATTGAATAGTCAAGTAGTCAACTTACTTATTTAGGCATACTTATGATGTCTTCCGACTGCAGGCTTCATGCCTCTATGGTCGGCTCTTCGATGTCTTCTGCACTGTACTCTTTACGGTTTCCAGTTACGGTCGCCTTGTAGTTGTCATAGAAGAGTTCACTATTGTTCCAGTACCTATCATGCCTAGATTTAAATGTCTCTAATGTTGGTGCTTTGGCGATCGTCAGGTAAATTATTCCGCACTGAATCAATGCGCATTGGGAAGGAGTGGTTGTGAATATTCGAATTGGCTTTCTTAAGATATTTCTGAGGACTCAGGCTGCTGTTCAGCCTGTGTCCACATCTTCTTCCATTGAAAATGTTCCACGTTCCTGACTTCCCGGCATTCGATATACAGACATGAAATCAAATGTATTGGCTTGATGTCCCCTCCAAGGCCACTTCAAAGGCAAAGACGGATTCACAATTAACTATGGCACCAGGCAAGCTATTCCACCTTTCTACCACTCTATTTGTGAACATATATTTCCTAATATCCGTTCTACGATGGTACTTGGCCAGTCTCAAGCTATGGCCGCTTGTGCCTTTACTCTCTGCCAATGTCAGCAGCCACTATGAAGCTTCAGGATCATATATCTCATTAGTGCATTTATAGACCTCAATCATGTCTCCTCTCATCATTCTTTTCCATTTTCGGTATTTTCCGTGTCTTCAACCTATATATATATAGCTAATGTTGCGTAATGCTGGAACATGTTTAGATGCTCGCCGTAGTACATTTTATATTAAGACTACATCCATTTTCAGATGAGGGCTCCACATGCATACTGCATGCTCTAGTTGAGGTCTCACCAGGGCCTGGAACAGCTGCTTACACATTTCCTCATCTAAGTATTGAATATTCTTCTAATTAGAGCCATAATGTTGTTCGCCTTGTTAACTTGGGCTCGAATGTGGCTTGGAAAGGCTAGGTTCATGTTTAGACTACAGTGACCACAATGTCATTTTCCTGTTGTATATTCTCAAGATTCACTTGTGTCCCATCGTGCTTGTAAAGATAGCTCTCCAAGTGTGATACCAGCGATCGAAAAGAAGAAGAAGATCTGGGTGTTTTCCTCCTTTGCTCACTACCGTCAATAATTTGCACTTGTTCCAGTGGAATCTCAATAGACATGTGTTTGACCACTCCTGATGGGAGTCCAGATCCTCTTTCACCTCATTTTCATCTTCCTTGCATCCGATTTGCTTGTAGATTTTTGTAGCATCTGCGAAGAGATAACATGTAGATCTTACAGAGTCGGTGAGATCATTAATGTATATCACAAACAAGATAGGCCCTAACACGCTGCCTTGTGGGACTGTACTTGTTACTGAGTAGTTCACTGAAACCTGTCCATTGACCACGATCCATTGCTTTCTGTTTGAAAAAAATCCTCAACCCATAGTTGTAATACTTTCGCTTAGACCATAATTTTTCAGCTTGCTGATGAGCCGCCTGTGTGGGACGGTATCAAATGCCTTCATAAAGTCCACATATATGGCAACAATTTGTCCACTTTTGCCCACCATTTTTGTCCATTCATCCAGCACTTTTAGTAGCTGCAACACTTTTGATCTTCCTTCCATAAAACCAAATTTCATTTTGCTGAAGAATTTGTTTCTCTTCATATGTTTTGTTATTTCTGACTGCACTGGCATTTCCATTAATTTACACAACACACTTGTCAGACTTACTGGACTGTAATTACCAGGGTCAGATCTTACCCCCTTTTTATAAATTGATGTGATGTTAGCTGTCTTTCACTTATCTGTTACTATCCTCTTATCCATATTTGTATTAAATATAGCAGTCAAGGGCATGCACAATCTCTCCTTTAACTCTGCTAGTGCTTTGGGATGTACTCCATCTGGACCAGGTGATTTTTGTTTCGTCTATTTCCTTTAGTATTTTCAGCACATCATCCTGGGTGAATGTTTTGTCCTGGAATTCAAATTCTGGTTTTAGTTTCTGGGACTCTGGCATGGGACCATCTGTTTTGCACATAAAGACGCTAGTAAAAAAAGCTGCCAGTACATTTGCTTTATCTATATCTTCACTGGCAATCTGAGTTATATCATATTTCTGAACTTTTAGTTCTGAGATTCCACTTTTTACTGTCCTCTTTTATTTTACATCTTTCCAACATTCTTTGTGTTAGCTTTAAATTTCTGTATTAACCCTTTCTATTCGTCTCTTGTTTCTAGGGATCTTTGCCAATATCTGTTTCCTTTTTATTTTAGTCGTAATATCTTCATTATCTTTCATATGTCAGTATTTTGATGCTTTGCTGTTTCCAAATTAGATTTTTGGGACACGCTTTTCCTTGGCAGTGTTAGACTTTTCAAGGAACATGTCCAGTACTGTATTTGTATCATCTGCTTCTAATAACGTATCCCAATCAAGCTCTAGGTCTGCAGTCATAGCCTCATAGTTGCCTTTAAAAAAGTCCACCCTCTGTATTATTGCATTTTTGCTGACTTTGCAGTTCATAAGTAAAGGTTGCTGGCTCCCAATGGACTTTGGTATTCAATTTCTTCTACTTTCATCATTTTAGCCTAAGGATACGATCCAATATACTTGGTTCGTTATTCCCTCCGCACCTCGTGTATTCCTTGACATGCTGATATAGACAGCAATCCCTTATACATTTGATAAATGATTCCCCATCCAAGTCGCTTTTTACAGACTACTCTTGCCAGTTTATATTTGGATAATATATTAAAATCCCCTACAATCAGGATAAGTTTGAACTTCTTATTTGTGCTCAATATATTTCTGAGCATTTTCAGCAGTACTGCTGTGGCTCTTATATATACATCCCAGCAGTAGATTATCACTCCCTGGTAGTCCAATCTTGACCCAGATAGCTTCATGGAAGTTTTCATCAACACTATATTCTACCCCGTGTAGGGATTCATTTATACACAATTTGATGTTTCCCAATCATTGATAAACAAGTCATATCCATCTGTTTGCAATTCTGGTTTGGTTGGCAGGTATCTGCAATTCTTTGGACATACCTCCGTTATTCCAATTATACATGTTGCCACATTCCCCGTATCCTAGCCTTAGCTCTTCTATTTTATTTAGAAGACAGTCTGCATTTGAATATGCACACTTCACCATATTTAATCTTATGATATCCTGGTTAAACATATTTACAACATTTGTATGTAGACTATTTACATTTGTATGTAGACTATTTACGTTTCAGGCAAACAGCCAGTTTCCACTGCTTCCCATGCTAGCAGTTCCCGCAATCATGGCATCATAAGTAGCAACATTCCAAGTAACAACAAAAACAAGACTTGTACTCTCCAAGCAACAAAAAACTGTTCTTGCGGTGTGGCGGACAATGCTCACATGATCAAATGTGACAACTGTGAAATATGGACACACTACTCATGCGCCCAATTACCAGCATATATGCTAGCAGTACTGACATCATCACGTAAAATGTGCAGATGTATTGCATGCTCTAAAATCACAGAGCATATTGATGATTTTATGGCATGGTATTTCTCTGTCTACAATAAAGAGTACTGAGTCATTATGAGTCACAGGGTATGTGGGCCACAGACAGCGGACGATCCTATCAGAGAAGCGGATTGAAATCATATTAAAGGTGCAAATTGTAGCATAAATACAGAATCCAGGCTACCAGAACAGTCAAAATCTATTCAAGAAAAGGCTACTGCGTTTCTTATCAGTACTGGAATTGAAGACAAAGATGACGACCCCCAGCAGCAATGCATACAATAATAGTATCCATACAATTATATCAACTGCAGAAACTCTAGATGAAACTCTGGATGACAGCATCAGCAACATGACTAACACACCAGCCAAGAAAACAATGAAGGATCCTGGCAATGCTATCATCAAGACAAATGAGACGATAATGACATCAGCTAGAGAGATTGGAAAGGACACAACAAACCATAACACTGCAATCCTGATTCAAATCCCCCGAGACATAAAAAACATCAAGGCGAGTAATGAGGTGCTGCAATCGCAAGTGCAGGAGCTGTAGTCGATGCAGAAAATAACCAGTTCTTGCCATCAACGGAAATTGACACCAAGCTGTCATTACACTAAAAGTAATCTAAGTGGCACATCCAATGCCCAAATCTCAATATATCTAGAAAGAATATCACCAAACAGAACTACTAATAACCCACCAACAAGACAATAGTACAATAATAGCAATAGACAACAAGCGACTTGCCACACGAAAAAGGCCTTACTAATAGGTAGATCCACCCTCAGAAAGCTTAGCAGACGCTGCATGTCAACAGACAACATCAGTTTCATGGTTCGTTCTTTTAATGGAGCGAGGATAAATAAAATCCATGACAGGCTAGAGACATTGCTAACAGCTGACTATCATGATGCAGTAGTGATCCATGCTGGCACAAACGATATTGGAAGGCGTAAACTAAAAGGCATGATTACAGATTATGGAGAGCTTATTCAAATGATCAAATCCATCTCGCCTAGTACAGAAATCTTCATTTCATCACTTTTACCGCATCCCACCAGCAGATATCATAACAACCCAACATACGTTTTAATGGAATGCTCTGGTCCCTCGCCAACTGGCTCAAAGTCAACTTCATTGATAATACACAACTGTTTAGCAGCCCAGAAGGAGAAGTGTATAGTGAACTGTTCCGGGACAACGTCCATCCAAACCATCAAGGGATTTGCTTATTATCCGACAACATTACAAATTATCTGCATTCATTAATGGATATCACCAGGGGCACAGAGGATTTTTACTATCCACAGACACCACCACGGAGGAGTTAGAACCAGCAACAAACAGCTCCAAAACGGTATCAACACCAAGACAGCTATCCAACCACTTGAGCTTATTACAATCTAGCTTGGATTGGTCGAGGATATGTGGACAGGGTTCCTCGTTTGAGTGGGGGAGTTGGTCATCTCCCATTACACGATGGTTCATACTTTGTTGTAGTTTTTAAGTACCGGGAAAATTAGTTGGTGCGGGATGCCACCTCCTCTGTAACAGCTGACTCTCTCATATCTGAAGCGTGACAGTCTACAGACGATGAGTGGAGTGTGAAGTGGACAGGACATATGATGTCTGAATTTGGTGCATAGAGAAGAGACCCGCATTGGAGATGGGGTGGAGGTCGTGCATATGGAGAGGGAGCACGTTGGTTTGGGCGTGGTTGCACGGTTTCAGGGAGTGGTCGGGTACACCGAGTTGTGCAGTTTTGCTGTTCTTCAAAATGAGCGAAGGCCTCATCGGGCCTCTGCACTTCCATGCTATTCACTACATGTTCCATGCCACAAGAAGTATGGCCCGGGGCGGCTTCAGCTTACGCTTGTGGTAACTCTATAAGGGGTGGGGGGGCATAGCATGAAGTGGGTGGGAATGGGAAGAGGTCGGCAGAACAACCTTTCCGTCGTTCCCCATGGACAACACAAACTAGAAAGTCTTCAGATATGACTTCCCAGATTGAGTAGACCCGCACTGAGGAGGGAGAGGGCGAGTACATATCTCGTCATCGTCCTCAGCATTAGTTGCTTGTTCACCGGACTCCTGGCTTGGTAGGAGAAGGGTCGAACTGGCACTGTGGTGCTCGAGACTAACGTCGGGAATACTCGTCTTCGTGGAGACATCTGTCAGGGTATCAATGCCATGTGGAACGCCCAGTCCGAGTTCTGGTAGGTGTCATCACTGACACAAGGTTTAAGCTGATCGAAGTGGATGACTGAGGTCAGGACATCCGAAGCATGGATATGGTAGGTCAGGTCCGACGTCTTACCTACTACCACATAGGGGGGTCTTTCCACTGGTAACTCAGTTTACTCGGTATGTTTGCAGATCATTGCGAATCGTGTACCCAAACCATTCTTCCCACTTCATATGGATCTCCATGCCCCCTCCAGTTGTGCCATGTTTTCTGACGCCGGTGTGCAGTGGATAAAGTTGCTCACACTAGCTCATGGGGCTGTTCTATCTGCTGCCACATGAGCTCTATGCAGAGCGATGGTGAATTTTTCTCCCCCGGAATCCTGTGCATGGCCAGATCCAGCAGTAAGGCTAATTCACGGCCTAACATTAACTGCACAGAGGTATAAGCTGTGCGGGAATGTACTGAAGTGCGGTATGCCATGAGCACATATGGGAGTCGTAGCTCCCAATCTCTACAATCAATGCATCTTTCCTTTGTCAACATTTCTGCTAGCATATGGTTGAATCTTTCAACCATACCGTCGCTGTGGGGATGATATGGAGTTGTATGGTTGTTGACAATATAAAACAATTTGCAGAGCTCGGAGATCAGCCGGCTCTCAAAATTACTTCTTTGATCGGAGTGCAGCTCATAAGGCATTCAAAACTGGCAGAACACATTGCTTACCAAGACCTCCATGATTGTGGATGCCTCTTGGTCCGGCAGAGCGAATGCTTCCACCACTTCATAAAATAATCTTGCAATACGAGGATGTATTTGTTTCCATCATCCATCGTATTCAATGGTCCGAGCACATCAATAGCCACTCACGCCCAATGTGCACCAAGAATTTTTACTTGCAAGGGTGCGGAATGGTGCTGGCCAATAGTGCGTCTTTGACATGGGACACATTTGGCGACCCATGACTTTACACTATCACGAATCCCGATCCAGTGGTATCTCTGTTTTATTCTAGTTAATGTCCGCTCGACAGCTAGATGACCGGCGTTATCGTGCACCTGCTATAATATTGTTTCACAATAACATTCCGGAATTACCAGGTGGTTATTAATGTAGAGAATGCCTTTTTGTATATGGCATTCCTTGAACCACTGGTAGTAGTACTTGGCTGTTGCGGATAATGGTGTAACAGATTCCCGGAGAGGGCATACACCCTCCTGGATCCACGCGTATATATTTCGTGTCTGCGCATCTGTTGCTTGTTCATGAGCGACTTTCTCCATGTTCCACTCTGCGCACCGCAATTCAGGGAACACCGGAGATGGCTGTGTTGTAAGTGTCACAGTGGTGGCTACTTTTGGTTCACTCTCAAGCCTGATTATGCTCAAGGCATCAGCATTTTCATGCAGTTTGCCGGGTCTATGAACCACATTAAAGTTAAAAGCCTGCAGGTATTCCTGCCACCTCGCTACCTGACCCTCCGGATTTTTAAGGTTGTGGAGCCAGCATAGGGAAGGGTGATCCGTACGGAGAGTAAATGGGCGGCCGTACAGAAAGTGTTTATAATACTTGACAAAGTAGACAACAGCTGGTAGCAAACCATAACCCAGTACCTGCTCCGTTCCATCCTCTGTGACCTGAGATAGAACTGCGCCAAAAGCGTAAGTTTGTTACGCTTAAGCGTAAGTTTGTAGTTGTTGGATGCTGCCGTGCTCCATGAGAAACAGTTTTTCTTTGAGGGCGGGCTCTCTGCTCAACGCATCTATGAAAGTGTCGAGATGTAGATGTGTTATGCCCTCGATATTTGTGCCGGGGTATGTGCGGGTAACAAGACGATGGATGTGACTCGCTAATTCCGGCAATGTTTCCTCACAGCCTCGACATAGATTCTTCAGCTGAAGCCGACTTGTTTCTCTGAGGGCGGTGTCACCGAATCTTTCCGACAACGCATTCTCTAGTTCAGTGTAAGATGGTGTGTAGTCTGTGCCTAAGTCTGCCAGAACTTGTAAAGCTTTTCCGGAGAACTTTGCAGCTAAATACTCTCCCATCTGCTGATTACTCCACCGGTTTATCCTACTTATTATTTCGAACTGAACTTTATAATTATCCCAATCAGTCTCCCCGCTAAATTCGGGGGGAGGGGGGGGAGTGTGGATCATGATCCGGAGAAGTAATTGGAGCAAAACCTGGTGGTGGTGCTGGCGAAACTGATGAGAATGCGGATGGGGTTGGCGTGTCGGTGGTGGTGGTGTTGCTTGTCGATATCCCTGATGGTGCTGGCGCATTCGTGAAGGCGATTCTCTGTGATGACATGCTGCACGGTACGTTGGTCTGGCTGAATACCACCCTGATGCGAGTCCATAGACAGGTGTAGGTCTATAGACTGGTGGAGGCGTGTTGTGTAGACAGCGTAGACGTTCCTGATGCTGTGAGATATATTCCTCGTATGAAGGCGGTGCAGGTGACTGACGTGAACGATGTGTGTGATGTGTACTTTGTCTGATGTATTGCTGGAATGGTGTAGCCGCATCCTCTGGTTCGTACCACTGATATGGTGTATAAAATGGAGATAATGCGCGAAAAGGAGGTGATACGCGATATGGTACATGAGTATCCGGCCACTGAACACCCATTGATGACGTAGCTGAACATAATGGCCATGAAGGCGGTAGTTGCCCCCGTAGGGGTCTTTGTTGTGGTCGTCCGCAATCTGGCATAGATGGTAGTAGCCCATCGCGGAGATCTGATAAGGTGATGTATTGAGTTCCCACCTGCGAGTCATCACGGAATGTCCCCTCGCTGATCGGTGAGAACTCCTGTTGTGGTGGTGCTGGTCGTTTGCGCACCGGTTAAATTTCTTACATCGTCGGTGAGCACACGAGCAGTACGTCCATCATAAGAGGCTACCTCCAAATCGAGGGAGCACTGACTGGCAGATAAAGGAGACTGGAACTTGCGGTTGCTGAGTGTAGGCATGGGTTCGCTTCTCATTTGAGCCCCACATCGGGCACCACTTGTAGCTCGTGGGGGTATGTGCTGGTCCGCCATTAAATATCCGCCCATCGCACCATAAGTGTGCGATGACCGGGATGGCTGGTTAGCTGCAGATCTCGGGGTTGCGGTTCCCATGTGTGGTCTCTCCACGGAGTACAAAGACCAACTTCTAGAGCCGGTGGAACAATGATGTTCCAGTGGGGCCGTGCGACCATTGCTGCTGAGATTGAATTACACAGTGTCATCCCAACTGTTTGTGTCACCAGTGTGTCTTTCCATACTAATTTAGAGAATGGAATAATTAAAATAATATACTTAGAATATAAATAAATACGGTACGAACAGAGTGAATCGTTTGACAGTAATATGAGCACAATAATACACAATATAGAGCCAGCTGGTGTCCTTTCCACGTGGTGTTGTCGGAGGTACCACACAGGTCCTTGAATCCGCAGAGGTACCCCCACAAGAGAAGCATCCACATAAGAGATCACTGAGTAACTTAATGTAAGTCAATATACCCCTAACATACACGGAGAGAACATTATTGCTGCGAGAGGAAAGTGCCTCGCGCGGGCCTCCGTCACCAAATATGTCATGATGGTGCGAGAGGAAGGTGCCTCAAGTGGGCCTCCGTCACAGGAAAATGCCTTCAATGCTGAAGCGGAGCAAAAGAGTTGGAAAAAAGGGCCACTCTATCAGAAAATGCTACGTGCAGAAAAATCCTAGTGAAGTCATAAAAATCCATGTGAAGGCGGAGCGAGCATGTCTTATGTGGTTCCAAAGTGCTGTATTGGTAGATGCCACTTTATTTATGCGGGCCTTCTGCTACAATCTAACCTACCATTTAAGTGTTAGAAACAAAAACTATCTTTGGCCGCAAGTGGCAGGGATTCCTACCTATCGTTAGATAAAGCTGTCTAATGGGCGCAGACGTCTAGCTTCCCGTAGGTCGCTTTGAAAGAGCATCTACCTCCATGGACGGTAAGCGTACATGTTACATCACAACGCATCCGAATTTGATGAGAATCTGGATACCTTGCTCCGCAACCACATAGAACATCACCTGGACAATGACTACATTTCACATAAGCAAGTTTGATCACTGACATATCATTAAGGTGGGGTAGAGAGGTGAATATCCACCGCGAGCGTCCTTCCCATGATGGCATGGCGGATTCCAAGATCCTTCCCAGACACTCCGACGAGTTGGACGGAGATGCGCATTTCATCCTTCACCATTTCCTACGGATCTAACTTTTGACCCGTTGTTAGGATTATATTCCAATGTGCCTAGTGGATCGTGGAAAGAGACAATAACTTCAATATATACGAGGCCCTATAGGTATTTGGCCAATTTTACACAACCTTGCCGGAGTGCGAGGCTACATTACCATAACAACTGGAAAAGAGGCGTACACTATATGTCTCCTAATGAAGAGATTGTCCCTAACCACTTCAAACCTATAATATTTGAGCTGAATAGTACGGTTTAGTCGGTAACATGCCGGGCTCAAACCATCAGAGCATGGTCAGCGACCTCAGTGTAAAATTGATGATGGTAGGGATAAGTGATGAAGATATAAATGTTGCTGTTTAGTATTTCCTAGCGTACTGCGGTCTAAGTTTTCTATAATTAAACAAAACATATCAACGAAATGGCTATCTGCCATATACAACTAACCAATGCAATGAACGATGCCAATTTATATAAATTATTGAGGTAGTATGTATCAGGTTGATAGACCTAAATGGTGCGGTTAGTTCAAGCACCTACAGTAAATAAGGATAATATGAACAGTAATAAAGAAATTATAAATTGTGGTCGTAAGACCGGGAAGACAGCTATTAGTCATCAGTGCCATATACGGAAATAATAATTAGATGTACAATAGTATAGTTACTTGAGTACCTAATAGTCCTCGGTACGGAATAGGCTACCATGTTGCTGAAATTGAGCCGCTAACATATTCATAGCATGAGTTGACACGTTCTCTGGAGCTGGAGAGGTTTCTGCAGGCGATTTCCGCAGCTGGTCTCCGCAAGTTGGATCCACAAGCTGACACTTCCAGGCAGGGTAGATATGGTGCATACTCATGACAGTAAAACAGAACAGTGAAGTAGCATCTATTAGACAGTCTCTATAACTAAATCCTAATTTATACAGAAGTGAGAAAGTTCTCCGTCCGGCGACGGAAGTAATAAAGTTAAAGGTTGCCAATTAACAAAGAGGGATGTATAATAATGTTAAGCGGATACATAATTAGGTACACGGTGCGGGATGCATCACATAGCTCTTGCGGCGCATCTAGCAAAGTCCACCAGACTTGTCAAAAAGTTACTTAAAACACACACGACATGCAGTGCGGAATTTAGTGTCCACCTTTCAGCATGGTTAACAGATCCGGTGAGTCGTCCACCAAGAATCACCGCTGCTCTACATCACATAGGATTACATTCCAGACCCGCACGGCCCCTCCCGCAGAAGTTGTGTCAGGAAAGTCCGGATTCGGAAGGTCTAACTTTAAATTTAGTTTATTAATCCTGGATGGCCATCCGGGAGTATCCAAAATACCATGGAAGCCAAGGACGTCCTACACCGCAGATGTGCTGGGTTCCGTAAGACACCGATTGAAGTGAAGATCACTGGCAGCAAGTTGCATCAGCCATCCAGGTGGTCCAGTCGTCCTGCGCGGGCTGGCTTCCACACCGGCGATGCTCCTGATCCTTGGTTTTTCACCCCTTTTATACTCGCTGTAACGTCAGGGGCGGGTGCCTCCACCAATCAGCGGCCAGGCGCCAGCCAATCAGCGTGCTGGTAGGCTAGTGACGTACCGACCACGTGTACACAGATCTTTGTATTTAGTTTAATATATACACATGGCTATGACGTTATAGCAATATTCAGAGTATAATTTAGCGGGGAGCTTTGACGATAACTCAGCCATTTTAAAATAGTTTACAGTTTTGGAAAGCTCGTTTAATTCTGGTCCTAATTGGTACCAAGAAAAACGAGAACGGATGAATTATAAGCATTTACGAGTACCTACTCGGTACACTATAGGTAAGCACTCGCTTCCAATGCCGAGACTGTTGTCAGGGAAGGTCTGATGTGAGCGCATGCGCACTACGCATTCTATCGGACTTTTAACAAGAAACCTCTTACATAGGGCTTACATGCGCTTATTGCTCTACCCATGGGGTGCACTTTAGAACGAATCCGGCATGGCCGGTCTGTACCCAGCCTTGCTGGGACGGCTGGCACATGTCTGGTTGATCTGTGCTACATTTCACGTTCAATAGCAGATGGAAAATGGCAGCAGCAGCAATATCGTCAAAACAATCACCTGTTAGGAATTTATGATGTGAATGCCAGGTTACAACGTGTTCATAACATTCAATAAATGCAAACATTTAAGCTTTTAAAACCAGCTCCAAAACGATCTGCTTAAAGGAAAGGACCAGGGAACTAACAAATGCTCTTGAATGACAGATTTAGATAATAATCAGCCTATAGCCATCAGTAAGGAACACAGAAATAAATCGGAATCATTTTCAAAAAGCAAATAAATATCATTTATTCCACTCTGGCGGGAACCAATTAATGACACAGCTGGTGCCATGCGCTCTGGTGTACTGTAGCTTCCAGTGGTAAGCGCTGGTCTGTCCTTATATTCCATTCCGCAGCACCGCATGTGCATGATGCGTGGGTTGGCTGGTTAGTGTCGGTTCTCGGGGTTATGGATCTTGTCTCGTGACTCTCCGGACAATGCAAAGACTGACTTCTAGAGCCAGTGGAATGATAACATTCCAGTGGGGCCATGCAACCATTGCCGCCGATATTGAACCACACCATCTCATCCAGACTGTTCATGTCACCGGTATGGCGGTCCATTACTCAATTCAAGAGTCTAGACATAATTAACGAAATAAGAGATACAAACAAACAATGCTACTCGTTTGATTGTATGAGAGAGAAAATATAGTACATAGAACTAAGCTGGTGTCTTGTCTATCATGGGCTCGTCAGAGGTACCTCATCAATCTTTAAATCCAATAGGTATCCCTGCAAGGGAGAGTCCTAATGCGGTCACTTATGAAGTTTAATATAAACCATTATACCACTAACAAAACATTATTTTTGCGAGAGGAAAGTGCCTCGCATGGGCCTCCATCACAGGAAAATGCCTTCAATGCCGAAGCGAGGAAGAGAAATGGCAAAAAGGGCCACTCTCTTGTTCAAACATATGCTAGGTGTGTAGTGTGAGTCAACCTATTGAAACTGTAAGTTATTGTGATGCACGCTGTATTATGTGAAGATGGGGTGGATGATTTCCGGAGAATTCAAGACCGTCATCTTATGTAGGTTAAACATACTGTATTGGTAGTTGCCGCTTTATTTATATGGTCCTTCTGCTAAATCCTAAACTAGCCTTTAGTTGTTAGGTCCATGTTCCATGTTTAGGCCGCAAGTGGCAGGGATTTCTACTTATCTTTAAATACATGAGCCTGACTGGCGGAAATGCTCGGTTTCCAAACGTACACCTTATGTAGCATCCCCCCTCCCCCACCCAACCACCACCCCCCCCCCCCCTCCCCGCCCCACCATTCCACCGCCACACCACCACCGCCCCTGGACATGTCACAGTGTGAGCTTCAGAATTATATAACGATCCGGTCACTTACCACAACGCAATCACATACAACATCACTAAGACATAGTTACAAAAGCAATTGAAAAGCGCATACGTGTTTTTATAGCCGGGAGGAGGAGACAGATATCCAACTATATAGTGACCTTCCTGTGAGGGCGTGGTGGATTCCAAGACCGCACCAAGTCACTGTGAAGAGTTAGAGAGAGATCTGTGTCCTGGTGTGTTGGGGGCAGATCGTGTGAGACATTTACCTGCCATTAGGGTTATGTTAAGATGCACAGAGATGCACTGCTGGCCAGTTAAAATAATATATAATGTTTTCACAGTGCTTCCTACTAACTAGTATCCGAAGATACAAGGGGGGTGTTTGCGGAATCGACACTTTGGTCTTCACTGCTCGGAAAACCCAATAATTTCCAGAGTTGAATCGCACCAACATGTCGAAGGGAGGTTCAGACAATTATAAAGCCTTGCGGCTGGAGGAGCATAGAAAGAGACAATCACTCATATGTTAATAAGGAGGCCCTAAGGTCTATGGCCAATTTATATCACCTAGCCGGTGTGTGGTGTTACATATCCGCTACAGTCAGAAAAGAGGCTTACACGAGGGACTGTCCCTAACTACTTTTAAGCCTATCCTATCGAGCTAAAATAGCCAGGTTTAGTCGATCACATCTCAGGTTCGCTCAATGAGAACCGGAATAGTGACCTCAGTGAAAAAGTTATGCTGGGGGGCAGGGGTGCAGATTTATTGTTGCTGTATGGTGTAGCCTAGCGTACTGCGGTCCTAGTATTTTATATAATATAAACAAAACAAGTAACTAGGATGGCTGCTTCCATATATAACCAACTATCACAGTATTAGCAATAAATAAGGGCACACGACCTTGCGGTGCTCGTTAGTCATAAGCACAAAAATAAATATAATATATACTTTAAAAATATAAACAATAAAATGCGGTCTCAGGCGACCGGTCTATGCATAATCTAAGGAGTTAAATACGGATAACTCGGCCATTTCTGATCCGATTTTAAAATGGTTAACAGTTTTGGATTCCTTGTTTTATTCCGGTCCTGATAGGTACCAAGAATGATGAGGATGGTATAAATTACGGAAACTATATGCACCAAATCGGTACATCTTAATACGCATTCTCTCCCAATGCTGACGTGCATTGTTAGGGAAGGTCTGACATGCCCGCATGTGCACTACGCAATCTCACAGACTTAGTCAATTTTTGGAAACCTGCCTTATATGGCTTTATACACGCATACTATCCTACTAAGGGGGGGGGGGGGCGGCATGCTCGGAACGTACCTGGGCCAGTCATGCACCCAGTTGAGCTGGGATGGTTCGTACCCATCTGGCCAATCCACAGTACGCAGAGTGAATAAATAATACCCGCTACAGCCGGTCATATAATCTCAGTTATATTTACGTTAAACTGATTGGCCACTACTTCCTATGGGTAAAATACTGTCTACTCTTAAAACAATTTGATTGAAAGCCATAACGTTATTTCCAGAGACAGGATCGCAGGATCTGCATTCAGTTACACGAATTTCACAATATTCTGTAGGCATCATGTTGCGACCTTGGAAACCAGCAGTGTATTTTGAAATCATTTTGACCGAAACTCGTTGCTTCCACCAGAAACTGACTTTCAAAAATAATGTTTTCAAAAGAATCAATGGTGAATTAACAGTAGCTAGTTAATCCCTCTACATCGATGCATATAGAGAATACTATTCATACAGCTTAAGAAAATATATTCACATCTGCTTTTATAGTCGCGTAGGCTTTATACGTGCACACACGGTTGACACACGGTGGAGTGCGAGATATAGTTCGGATCGACCGGTCGGGTACCAGCCATACCAGCTAAGCTGGGTACGCACCGCCCGTCCTGGATTCGTTTCCTGAACACGGCCCCCCCCACCCCCTGGGTAGAGCCATAAGCGTATATGAGTCTATGAGAGAGATCGCGTTGCGAAAATGACTAAGTTCGTTAAAACGCATGATGCGCATGCGTGTGTCTAGATGCTATTTTTGGTAGAGCACGTAGTTTACGACCAAAATAGGATGGCGCTTTTGGTGTACCGAAATGGTACCCTGTAATCCTTTTTGATTAACTATTCCCGTTAAATCTGGCATTAATCAAAACCAGAATTCGACGGACTTTTTAAATCTGTAAACCATCTCAAAATCGGTTAAGAAATGGCTGAGTTATCCACGGAAAACCCTTCTTGATTACCTTCAAAATATTGCCATGACGTCATAACCACGTGGACGCAGAACTTCTAGAATGTTCTAGAACATTCGGCTGCGCTATTATTAGCTACACGCTGATTGGCTGTTGCTCGAACTATGATTGGTTGGAGCCTGCGCCTGTGACGTCACGAGGAGTATAAAAGGAGACACGATCATGAGATCGGGAGCATCCTCGGCCAGGGGCCGAACAGGTTGGCTCTGTACCAGCTACTATCAACGCAAACAGACAATACGTGTATTACTTCGCTATGTGTCAGGTTTTCTCAATTTTGTAACTCCCTACTTACGGGAGTAATTTGGAACTTTCTGATTACTGTTCACGAATATCAATATCTACTTCGGAACACAAATTTGCGGTAAGGCCTTTACGGCCTGAATATGTGATTCTACAGATGTAGAGGCAGGATGTTCTTTGATGGATGACTCGCCGGATCTGCCGGCCATGCCTAAAAGTGATATTTCAACTGTCACCACACTAATATCGTGTAGGTTCTTCTGACTTTCAACCGCAGCAAGTACACTCTGCCCAGTGCGTCTTCAGAGCTGGCTGACGTACCCAGCACCGTGAAGCTTTGTTTTGTATCTTCGTTTGCCTCTGACAACCCCCGCTTGTGATCGGGTTGTTTACAACTTCCATCCGTGCCATCGGTGTGCGGGAACATTCTTCACCACAGTAGTACTATCGTATCTTTTGCTGACTGCTCATCAGACATCCTATTAGGCTTACAGTGCTGAGCGATGTACCCCTCCCGCCATGAGTGTTCTTGCAGGAGACATATTTGTGGGGAAACAGCTTGCGGGAACCAACCTGCGGGAATTTTCCAGCTTCCTGAGAATGCATCAACGCACGTCAAACTACGGAATGACGTATCAATTTCAGTAACATGGTAGCCTAACTTAAGAATGACTATCGAGTATTCAAGTAACTATACTTCACAGTTTAATTATTTCTCTATATGTATTTCATCAATTATATTGTATTCGTAAGAATGGTCCCGATGACTAAAAGGTACCGTCACGGTCCTATGACCGCTAGTTATAGTTTCTGTATTTTGTTTATGGTTATTCTCGTTTTCCTCCATGTGTTGCTAACCGCACTATAGTAGGTTCGTTAACCTGTACTAATATATATATATAACTTTGATCATTTGATACCGTTTTGATTATTCTGGTTAGATTATGTATATATATGGCCAGTGGCCATCAGTTCATATGTTTTGCTTATTTATAGAAAATATAGGCCTGCAGTGCATGTAGGAAACACTATACAGCAACACTTATATATGCAGCACCTTCTCCCGCCACCAACAATTTTTCACTGAGGTTGCTGTCCATGCTATAATTCTGTTTAGCCTGGCATGCTACCGACTAAACCTCTTCTATTCAGCTCGATAGGATAGGTTCAAAATGATTAGCGACACCTTTTTCATTGCATACTCTGTAATATACTCTTCTCTTCCGGCAGTGCGATAATCTAGCCCCACACTCCGGTAAGACTCATAACTCCAAGACTTTGTCTCTCTTCATGCTCCGCTCAGCCTTGTGGCTTCTTAATTGTTTGGATGTCCCTATCCGCACCTTGTCTGATCCAACCCTGGGAAACTATTGGGGTTTCCGAGCAGTGATTGCCAGGGTGTGGTGTCACATACATTTCCCTTGTATCTTTGGATACTAAGTAGTTAGCACTTTAGCCAATGTAGGAAAGCACTGTGAAAACATATATATATATATATATATTATTACTGAACAAACCTCGCGCACCGCAGTGCAAAACTGTGCAACTTGTATATAAACCTAATAACAGGTTAAACGGTTAGTTCCATAGGACCCGATGACGGGCGAGATACATATCCAGACCAAATTCCATAAGAATGTCTGGGCATGATATTTAGATCTGCCACGCCCTTGCGGGAAGGACATTTACGGTGGGTATTCATCTCTCTCACCCCCACCATAACGATAGAACAATTGTCTAATAATGTTTTCGTGAAAAGTAACCAATGTCCTGTAACGCTTTATGTGGTTATGGAGCGGGATGTCCGGATTCTTATCCAGTTCAGAGATCTTACTAAGTAACATGTATGAGCGCTGTCTTCAGTATTGATGTCTTAGGGCATCCGTTCTCAATGACAGCTTGTCTAATAGCTAGGTAGATACCAGTCATTTGCGGCCTAAAATAGTTATTGTTTCGAAAAACCAAAAGCTAATTAAGCGAAGAAGAAGGCCCGCATAAATAAAGCGGCAACTACTAATTCAACATACTAAGAATCACATAAGACGGTGATGAGGGAATACTTCGGGAATCGCTCGTCCCGTCTTCACATAAAACAGCACGCAACCCTATAGTCATAATCTCACTAGGTATGGTATTTTCTTCCTCAAGCATTTTTGGTTGAAATATTAGAGTGGGCTTCTCCCGCTTTAAGGAGTGGCGACACCTTCCCGAGATGGAGGCCCGCGTGAGGCACTTGCCTCTCGCAAGGATTCAGCCACGATGGTCCATGCGAGGATAATACTCCTCACCCAAACTAGCACTAGGAGTAGTGCCCGCGTGAGGTACATAACTTTTCATACGAGATAACCTTCTTCCTTTCAGCGTAGAGGTATAATAACTTATATTAAGTTAATTAGGTAAGTCTCGTGTATGGGGCCTCCCTTGCGGGGTTACCTCTCCGGACCTACGAGTCTGTGTGGTACCGCCGGGAGCCCCATGCTTAAAAGTTCATCTACCTGTCTCTATGTCTCGTATTTTCGTATGCTCTTATTTTTATCTAGCATATTTATAATTGTTTAGGTAAAATCATTGTATAGACTTATATTTTTAGGTCACCAAATCAAATCTTGTAAGTCCATAGATCACGAAATTGCTATGGACAGGCATACTGGTGACACAAATTCTTGGGATGAGACAGTTGTGTTTAATGTTCACGACGATGGTTGCATGGCCCCACCGGAACGATTGAGTTCCATCGGCCTTAGGAGCCGGTTTTTGTTTCCCGCAGGGCAGTCTCGTACAAGGTCCGCCACCCCAAGACCGGATGCTCACCAGCGTCATCTGGAGTGATGTTTCTCACGGCAGTGTCTGAATTATGCACATCATTGGTATCGCATGGTGCTGTCACCTCAGGACATGGAGCGTTTGGAGGGGCATCGATCTGTTGACGAGGACAGACATATGGTCCAGTAACTTGTGGAGGGACCGCATCTCTCGATTGTACTGATGCACGAAGAAACTGACGATTCCTATGATACTGCATGCCTGCGTTGGTGGTGACTTCATAAGTGCGACTCTTTAGCTTTTCGCTGACAGTTGCGGCAGTCCACTCTTTCTTCCCTGTTTCAATGGGCTGCATACGTACCACGTCACCTTCTTTGAGAGGTGTGAGTGTCGCTCTCTGGTCATAGTACTGAGCAACATTTGACTTCTTGTTCTTTATCAAACATCTTTCCTTGTTGACATGATGGGTGAAAGGTTTCAGTTTCTCTGATGTTGCTGGTTTTTGCTTGCCAACCCATGAGTCTTTGTGCAGGGCTCATTTTAAGTCCTTCTGTAGGAGTATTTCTCAAGCTTAGAATACCGAGATAGTGATCATCTTTTGCAGCTTTGCATTTTGTCATTAAGCATTTTGCAATTTTCACAGCAGCTTTAGCAGCAGCACAGTTAGATCGGCTGTTAACTGGACTTGAGAATTCATGTTTGAATCCCCATTTTTCACTGAACAGTTTCAAAGTGCTGGATGCATACTGTGGTCCACCATCACTAATAAGTGTATCAGATATACCATGTCTCGCAAAATGGTGTTTGATTTTGTTAACAACTGTTTCAGAAGTTGTTTCTGTAAAATAGTCTACTTCGAAGAATCCACTATAATAGTCTACAGCGATTAAGTAATGTCTGCCATGGATTACAAACATGTCTGTGCCTACTTTTTCCCATGGCCGACTGGGAACGTCGTGCATGTACAAAGGTCAGGTGGTTGTTTATAAGCATAGGTCGCAAATGTATCACATGATTCTACATACTGACGGATGTCATTAGACATCCCATGCCAGAAAACAAGGTTACAGGCTCTACGAAGACACAAATTTATACCAGAATGTCCCACATGTACATTCTGTTTAATTCCCGATGGTATCACCACTCTGTTACCTCGTAATATGATACCATCCTGTACTGTCAGTTCATCGCGATAGCTGTAGTATGTTGCTAACGTTGGTGACAGTAACTCCTTGGAGTCTGGCCTTCCAGACATGATAGTGGATTTTAAGCATGTCATTGTCTGATCCTGCTGCGTAGCAACACGAATATCATTAAGACGGTCACAATTGATTGGTAGGAAAGAAATGTTATTAACATTTACAGATTCAGACAGTGGTTGTTCATTAAGTGATGCTCATGACAGTGCATCTGCAACTGGTATAGATTTGCCTGACTCGCATGTGAGGGAAAAAGTGTATTCCTGAGTGCGAAGAAGCAGAGCCTGGAGTCTTTTTGGTGCCTTCGACAGAGGTTTACTAACAATAGCCACAAGCAGCTTATGATCAGTGATCACATTAACACATCGACTGTAAGTATAGTGGTGGAACTTTTCCAGTCCATAGCTAACTGCCAACATCTCCTTTTCAATTTGAACGTACCATTTTTCACAGTCCGTTAAAGTTTTACTGGCAAATGCAACAGGTTTTCCATCTTGGAATAAAACTGATCCTAAACCATATTGACTCGCATCATTCTCGAGGGTAAGTTCTTTATTCTGGTCATAAAATGCCAGCACAGGGTCTTAGTAACTAGTTCTTTTACAGTTTGAAATGCACTCTTCTGCACATCAGACCAAATCCACGGAACATCCTGTTTAGTAAGATTCCTAACACGTTCCACAACATCAGTTATGTGGTCAAGGAATTTCCCAAGATAATTAACAATACCTAGATAGCATCGTAGTTCTTCTACATTACGCGGTGGAGCCATTTCTGTGACGGCTCTGACTTTCTCGAAATCAGAACACAAACCATCTGATGTGATCAGATGACCCCCATAAAGGGTATTTCAGTCATTTTGAGTACTAACTTACCCTTATTGAGTTTGATGCCATTTTGCTGACAACGCGCAAGGAATGTATCTAGGTTAGCATCATGGTCAGCCTCGTTCTTGCCGTGTATGGTGATGTCATCAGAAACACAAATGATGCTGGGTAGCCCCTCAAAAGCATCTAGCAGTTTCTTTTGAAAAATCTCTGAAGCTACAATAATACCGACGGGTAAATGGAGCCAGCGATAGCGGCCAAAGCAGGTTTGAAATGCTGTTAACATACTTGACTCATCATCAAACTGTATGTGCCAGTATCCGGATGAAAGATCAGCTTTGGAGAATATGCATGACTGATTCATTTCACGAAGACTGTCTTCAAGGATAGAAAGAGTGCAATGTTCCCAAAGCAATGCTTTGTTCAGTTCTTTCGGATCGATGCACGCACGCAAGTCTCCAGGTTTCTTCTTAGTAATCATGATTTGACTGACCCAGGGAGTTGGTTCATCAACAGGTGTTATGACCCCTAATTTAGTAAGATGGTCAAATTCAGCGTTAAGGTTTGGACGCAGTGCTATGGGAATATGACGTGATTGCATAACAACAGGAGTGACCACACACAGATGATGTGAAGCTGGTAGGGTACCAAGTTTCCCATCAAACAGTTCTGTGTATCTCTCTATGAGAGATACGCCTGCAACTCTATCGACACGATCGCTGTTAACCATGATAAGCATCATTTGTTCAGCGGTTTTCAAACCTAATAAAGGTGTGAAATCCTGTTCTATAACAACGAACTCAATAGAATATCTCTTATTGTCCTTAGGGTTACGTATTGAACGGCGACAAATGCCTACAGGTGAGAGTTCAGTGTCATTCCACATTTTTAGTTTCTTGGTAGTCAGTATAGTTTTGTCAACATATTGAACTGGGAGTATGTTTACCGATGCGCCTGTGTCAATTCGGAAAGTTACTGAAGCATTACCAAATAACATGTTGCACTTAATGTCTTTAGAGCCAGGTGAACCAACTGAATTTATCCATTCGTCATCAGATGATGTCTCCTCAGTGACCTGATGTACTTGTTTAACATTTGTTTCTGAGTGACTGGCCTGCTAGAACGAACAATGGCAAAATGGTTTCTGCACGAGCAAACTGAACACGTTTTTCCTCATGCGGGACACTCTTCATTTTTCATATTGTGATTACGACCACAGAATTTTCACTGTTGCATGCTGGACCTCTGAGAGTTTGGGCTTTCATTAAGTCTAGGGCCAGGCGTATGACATGGCCTGGAGGATTTACCAGCTGTAATTTTATTCACTGAGTCTGGATGAAAAATACAGAATTGTGCGTTTGCATTCTCAGTCGCTTTGCATATGTCGATGCATCTGTCGAGGGTCAGCTCACGTTCTTTCAGTAGAGTAGTCTGAGTACGGGAATCCAATATGCCAAGAACGATTCTGTCATGCAGAATAGAGTTAACACAATTGGCATGGTAGTTGCATGTTTTAACGGCTGTTCGGTTTGCAGCTAGAAAGGTTTCGAAGGCCTCGTTGTCTTTCCCGACACGACGATTAAAAACAAAGCATTCGTAATTGGTCAAAACGGTCTATGATTTCTTGTACAGTCCTCTCAGATTCTGGTGTTTGAAAGTGAAAACCATTATATACTGTAAGACCGTCATCACTGAGTGTGTGAAGGAGTAAGGCGATTTGATATAGCATGTCCTGTTTATCGAGCTGTGTAATTATGGAATAGGTTGTCCATTTCCATTTGAAAAGTTTCCAATTCTCAGACACGCTCGAATCCAGAATTAATGCTGGTGGAGGACGAATTCCATGTAGTGGGGTAGCCATATTGACAAAGTATGAAATATTGATCTGACAGGAAGTTAATGTCAAAGTACACAGGATCAGCAGTAGTATAAAATTGCAAACTGCAGGATTTGGGTTAGTTCTGTACTTTAATCTATCAAATGTTGGTCTATTTGCATGCATTCTACTACATACAGTTCTCGGATATCCAATTCTTCACGTTCGAACAAGATCTGCATGACAGCATGCAACACATACAATGCCACGCTACTAATTAAAACTTTATGTGAACTTTAACAAAAGTATCAGAAATAGAGAACATGGCAGGAAACACGACTCATTCAACACGAAAATGTAATACTTCTGTCATTTTCGTGACCACCGCTTGCCACCATGTTACGTGCTATAGTATAGTGCACATGCGCCAGTTATCGGCTGCATAAAATTGCTCTCTGTTATCTTGTTTAATTCGACAGTCTCGACTAAAGTTTTAATGTGAAATTTACAGTCATTATGTTCGTAACATATTTTGGACTCTATCGGTCAACGTTTCTGTGCTTCATTATTTTCGGAATCATTACAATCTGTGCTAGAAGTCTGAGTTTCCTTATATTCGGATCTGGTAGTAGTCCGCCATTAAATCAAACTCGGCTGTCTGAGAACTGTTCACATACGGATAATTGGCAGCCTGAGAACCGGTCACTCAACGCCATCCAGAAATTGTGCCTGCTATACGTGCCATGATTACATACTCATTTACTGAACTAACTGCTATTCACCAATCAGCCCAGAAAGACAGCTCACTCCGCCGGCTCGATAAACAGGCATTCCACCAGCTTCGTAAGTTTGGAATATGTTCTGCTCGGGAAACGGTACGCGGTCGGTGCGGTGGGTGTTTGAAAAAATGGTCAATCTCCACACTAGTTAACGTGCATCGTCACACCCAAAATAGACACTCTAGCGAGAACAGTGTTCCCCTGGAAAACGGCATAACATCGCTAAACACCCCTTTAACAACCAATGGCCTAAATTCAGTGACGCCGCAGTCTAACAACAATCTGATACACGTCCACCCACATAGGCGTTCACCTGCTTTGAAGGTATGTTTATGGAATGCTCAATCCAGCAGGAATAAATGCTATGAGATTGCCGAGCTGATCGTGGATGAGGATATCGATATTTTAATTCTAACTGAAACGTGGTTGAAACAATGTGGTGATGAGTCCAAAATAGCGTGTATGATACCCAATGGCTATGCCTTCAAAGACCAACCCAGACTATCGCACAGAGGCAGCATCGCGATCATTTATAGACGTTATGTACCAATCAAAGTACATGCTAATACCGTTCAACAGTTCCAGTCATTTGAGTTATTCGCGTTAACACATCCTAAAACGTCCACCCACTTTATGTGCTTAAATCGTCCACCTCCATCTAAAAAGAATAAGCTCACGAATGCTATGTTCCTGGACGAACTTCCACGTTTATTGCAACATACATGTGTCAGAAATAAGAGATTCATTTTACTCGGTGATTTTAACATTCACCTAGACAAACTGAACAACTCTGATACCAAAAAGGTGCTGGATATCTTGTCTGTGCACACTTGTCAACAACATGTCATCGCTCCAACACACCGCAATGGTCATATCATTGACTGGATTATTAGCCATGAATTCCGAACACATGTTAAGGATGTGCAAGTGAGTGATCTCCAAATGTCAGATCACTTTTTGCTGATATTGTCTCTCGATACAGATCGACCGACTGCACCAGTATAAACAGTGCTCTGCAGAAATCTCGCAAAAATTGACAAAGTTGCTTTCCGCCGTGACCTCCAGCATTCTACCCTAATTCAATGCCCTCCTTCTAACTGGATTTAGCTATTCTGTACAACACGGTGCTGTCTGATCTCCTGGACAAACACGCGCCGGAGAGGGAAAAGAAAAAGGTTTGCCGTCCAGTGTCAACGTGACTATTCAGCCCCCAAAGTTTTAGAAGCGAAATCAGTATGACGAATGGCGGAGCGAAAATGGAGAAAAGCTAGGCTGGAAGTTGATCTTCAAATATATGCCAGTGCAAGGAACAATGTGGCCAAAATAATCTCCAATGCAAAACGCGCATCTCTTAATTCCAAAATATTAGAATGTGCATCTGACTCTAAGCCATTATTCAAACTAATGTTCTCATTAATGGGCAAGACTAAGGTGACTTCACTTCCTACTATAGATGATTCAATGCAAATCGCCCTATCGTTCTCAGAGTTCTTTCACGACAAAATCGATGTTATTCGTAAACAGCTGTCGTGTTCGGTGCAGTCAGAGGAGTTGCCATCTGAACACCATGGTTTCAGCAACGAATGTATCGCAAGCCTCGAACCTTTCTCTGAAAACGATGTGATGTTGCTCTTGAAACACTCCAAACCAACTTTCTGCCCACTCGACCCGATTCCTACATAGATGATATACGAGCATATTGACATTCTACTGCCCGTCATCACTGCACTTGTAAATTCGAGTTTGGCAAGTGGTACTATGCCGAAAGTCTTCAAGTATGCGCTCATTAACCCTCTCTTGAAGAAATCAGGTCATGACGAGGACAATCTAAAAAACTATAGGCCAGTGTCAAATCTGCCCTTCCAATCCAAGATCATAGAATGTG
This sequence comes from Chaetoderma sp. LZ-2023a, assembly GCA_034401795.1. Lineage (NCBI taxonomy): Eukaryota > Metazoa > Mollusca > Caudofoveata > Chaetodermatida > Chaetodermatidae > Chaetoderma > Chaetoderma sp. LZ-2023a. The sequence continues at coordinate 43,542,195 of CM067361.1, forward strand.
CTGTGTTTCAGCGACTGTCCGACCATGTATCTACTGATAACCTACTGGAACCATTCCAGTCTGCCTATCGTCACGGACATAGTACTGAGACAGCACTGCTCAGAGTCCTGAATGACATTCGTTTGGACGTAGATAAAGGCAATGTAGCCCTCTTACTATTGCTGGACCTCAGTGCCGCGTTCGACACAATCGACCACAAGAATCTCCTCGCACGTCTGACAGATGAATTTGGAGTCACGGGACATGCTTTAGACTGGTTCCATTCTTATCTAACTGACAGGTATCAATCAGTCTATGTTAATGGTATCCAGTCTACTCCAGTTGAACTCGCGTGTGGTGTGCCACAGGGATTCATACTGGGACCTGTATTATTTACCCTTTACACGAAGCAGCTGGGATCAGTAATAGACAATCATGGCCTGTCGCACCATTTCTACGCTGATGATACTCAGCTTACAGTTTCCAGCCATCAGCACCCGCTGCGGCAGAAGCCGTCAAACAGATAACAGACTGCTGTCAAGATATAAAAACTTGGATGAACACTAATATGCTAAAGCTAGTGGGTCCATCTATTAAGCGTGCAAAAATTGAGCTCGATGCCATCACTATACTAGCCCTGTTAGTTTGTCTAGTACGGTAAAAGACCTAGGGGTTGTTTTGGACTGCGAGCTTAGTATGGATAAGCAAGTCAATAATCTTTGCAAGGTGTGCTTTCTTCAACTGAGAAACATCAGTAACATCAGAAAGTATCTGACTAGGCTGCCACTAAACTTATACCTTCATTGGTCTTATCTAGGGTAGATTATTGCAACAGCCTGCTATCAGGTGCGCCAAAAAACTCATTCAGAAGCTTCAATCAGTCCAAAACGCCGCAGCTAGGATAGTATCCCTCTGTGGCAAATATAAGCACATCTCCCCCGTGCTATACGACTTACATTAGCTACCAATAACTCAAAGAATTCGGTATAAGATCATTTGCCTGACCTATCAATGTATAAATAATACGGCACCGACCTATCTGTCTGACCTTCTGCAGCCATATTCTCCCGGCCGTTCGCTACGCTCTGAAAATAAGCGTCTGCTCAAAATTCCTAGTGCAAAAATGTCAACGTATGGGCAAAGATGTTTTTCTTTTACCGCTGCTACTGAATGGAACAATCTCCCTACAAGCCTTAAATTGTCTCCTACCTTGCCCACTTTCAAATCTAGTCTAAAAACATTCCTATTCACTCAATCTTATTCACTAAATTAAATGTAATGTTTTCTCATATTGTATGCGCCTAGAGCATGCTAGGGCATGGAGTTTTGCGCGGTGTAAATGTACTTATTATTATTATTATTATTATTATTATTATTATTATTATTATTATTATTATTATTATTATTATTATTATTATTATTAAATTGTTGGGGGAGGGGAGAAGGATAATTGTTCAGTATTCAGTAACAACAAGTCTTGTACTCCTCCTGAATTTGTCGCACGCGTCAGTTGAAAAATTAAGGAGCACCGTACTCCCAAGTGAAGAAAGTTATTTGGAGCATTGCGTGTACTTGAGTACAGATTTTCAAGTGCTCGCATGTACTCAGTACTCGTGCCTTTTTATGAGTACATGTACTTTTACTCAGTCCCAGTACATGTCCAAAGTACTTGTACTTGTACTCGAGTACATACTCTGTGCTTGTACTTTTGAGTACTTCAGAGTACATGCTGAGTACTTATCCGTTTTCTACATAAAAAATTGTATGCATACTTTATTCTTTACATTCAAAATCTCAAGCACTGGTTCTCAGAGAGGTGATATGAAATCTAGTAAATATTTGAAACAATTTGACTTACTTGGCGCTATCTGCTCGCAATTTTGAAATTGATCTGTCTTATAATATGTGTTCATACATGCAGTGATTTGCTTTAAAAAGTTGTTTTAAAATTGATATTCTGGATGTTTGTCTGGAAAAGGGTAAATGCTGTGGTAGGTATGCTTATAGGGAATAAGATAACAAGCATTTGATGAATAACACTACTGCAACCTTTTCATCTAAATTTCATACAAGAAACTGTTGAATATTTTAAACATAAATTGAAATTGAAATGCTGGATGTTTGTGTGGAAATGGGCAATTGTTGTAAGTATGCTAATTGAGAAATAAGATTAAACAAGTAAAGCAGTTTAACCCATGCACTATTAAAACCCTCTTTATCTACCTTTCAAGGCAGTCATACAGGTACACTTAATAATTTGTCTGGAAACAACAAGTGTTGATTAAAGCAGCAAGACATATCCCCAAATAACTTTCAAAATCTTCAATAGAATCTTTTTTTTAGCAGCATAAAAATTGTCATTTCCGGTCATTTATCATTGAGAGTGTTGAGGACGGATTAGAACAGAGCGTATGCAAGTGCGCAAGCCTTATGTCAACAAATAGCTGGCCTGGGCAATTATATGTCTACTGATAAGATACCATTCATGCATGATAGTCCTGACAATGAAATTGGACAAAGCCCATTATTTCAGGCTTTATAGACCTCCCAACTCTTAACCTTTTAATACTTAATCCAGCAAAAAGCGTTCTGCAGTGGTCTTGGAAAATGTCAATTTGCAGACGAAGAGAAGACTATTTTTGAAAAATTAACATTGGAATAACTGGCTTGAAAAAAGCCAGTAATTACAGTGGTAAATTTTCAGAAATAATCTCCAAATTGACAATTTCTGAGAAAATTGAAACTTTCTTGAACAAATTTGAGGGTTAAAGGGTTAATCAATGTTAATATTACATAAACTATTTTAAGAATAAAGTACAATGTTGAATATTTCGAAAATAATTTGACTGGAAGCTAATGTTGCCATCAGCAGCGATGTTTATCAGTCAAATTAATTTAAAATATGCAACATTACTACATAATTTAACTGAAATAAATTATTTCTAATTTAACCCTTTCATTGATGAAGCCTTATATTATGACTGGCAGTAATTTCTACCTAAGTTAAAAAACTTTTAAAAGGTTTTTGCCTTAAAAACTGCCAATCAAATTATTAAAAAAATATTCAACTGGTTATTTCTTGTTGTAATGAATTAGAAATTTTCTCTGTATCATTAAAACCATTATTAACTATTCAGTGAAATGTTTTGACACTAATTTGGCTGGGAGCTAAAGCCGCCCATGGTAGCAACACCGTTCAGTCCGATTACATATATGTCCGAAATATTCAACACGGTACCTTTTTTTAGTAAATAAACAGAGGGAAACACCACTACAGAAGCCATATTTTATATTTACATGTATATTTACAGAATTCACAGCAACTCCACCCCATACATGCCATATACAATGTAGCAAGCATACGGTAATATTATAATATGGCGGTTCTCCACCAACCCCTCCATAGCCACCTTGGAAGACATTTTGGTATTAGCATGTACTTGTACTCGTACTCAAGTACATTTACAACGTACTCGTACTCAGCACAATTGCTAAACAGTGCATGTACTTGTACTCAGCCGCAAGTACTTTGTCAAAGTACTCGTTCTCAGCCTCAGTACAGCTGCCTGTACTCGACCCAAACCCTGATTGTGATTATCATTCCGTATGTGTGCTTCGGTATTCGCGTTGATGTGTGGTGATTATCATTCAGTATATGGACTTCAGTAGCCTATGCGCGTTGGTGTGTTATGATTATCATTCAGTATATGTGCTTCTGTACGCGCGTTGGTGTGTTGTGATTTTTTTTGCAAACAGCGTAGGTGTATACTGTTGTTGTCTGATTTAAGATTGAAAAAAATCTAGAATGGGATTTTTAGTGTAAGATAGGCCACACTAGGACAGGATTTGATTTTTAATCAACTACGTTTGAAAATTAGCTAGTTGTACAAACTATCCGGATTTTCTAAAGTTTTACAGATTTTCGAATCTTTTCTATTGTATGTTGCAAATGTCTACACAAATATAATAATAATAATAATAATAATAATAATAATAATAATAATAATATTATTATTATTATTATTATTATTATTATTATTATTATTACTCGACTCTTCCAGGTTTTGACTCCGACAACGAGTCGAGTCGAGTCTTTCAGTATCGAGACCCAAGTTGGGTCATTTTTGTACCACAATGACTCGAGTTGAGTCACCGAAAATTTTGAGTTTGACTCAAATCGCGTTATTTACTCCAATCATTATAACCCTGTTTACCGTCGCCTTAACGCACACACACACGCACGCACACACACGCACACACGCACGCGCGCACACACACACGCACGCACGCACGCACGCACGCACGCACGCACACAGTTATCAATTGATGATAATTTACAATCATCATAATTATTTTGACATTCGAGCGTGATGATTTTAAAATAATCTTGATTTTACAATATTAACAGACTTAGAGAATAGTTAAATCGTCATGGACAATATTTGGTGCCCCTAGCTGGTCATAATGTCGTAAATGGTAAAGCTACACGATGATTCTGGTTTGTGATTGGCCAAAATTATCACGATGCGCGTACACTACGCAGGCACACGTGGGTGTACGTGTTGTAGGCTAAATTAATTATAAGATCTACATTGAACTTATTTTGAAATCTCAACGGCTGACTTCACTATTTAATCACAACACACACACGAGCATGAATTAAACGCAGAGACGGACAAAAGCTAACGAGGCTACAGCCCCTGGGCCCCAAAAAGAGGCCCCCAAAATAAAACACTCGTATTTTATAAACTGTTCAATATTTTGAAACCAATTTGACTGGAAGCTGGTGCTGCATTCAGTCAAATTATATTCAAAATATTCTACATCATTTTAAAACATCACTAATAAATAACGCACGTTACAGGGCCGGTAGAGGGCCAATGTTGTGTCCGTGTTGGCCCAGTATTGGTCTAGTACTGGCCCAGTATCCTGCCCCATGGTTGCGCAGCTTACTGGGCCGAAACCATGCCGATTCTTTCAGTATCGGCTCAGTATCATCCCACTATCAGCCCAGTAAGCCGCGTTGTCTGGGGGCTGTATCAGGGATCTGCCTCTATAATGCAGGGGAGATAATGTTGCAAGTTATAAACCATCATGATCCAGAGATAATACCGAATTATTCCCCATATACAATTTCACGTTTAGTAGCGTATGAAAAATACCCTGATAACGTTCCCATATGGGCCCATATGGGGTGGATGCACGTGGGCAAGGGAATGTCCATATGGACCCGATATCGTTATTAAAAAAGATTTAAATTCAGGATTTATCCACGTGTACCCCACAAATGGAGGTCACGTGGACATAGAGATAATTAAAGCTTGCCCATATGAGCCGAGATAGCCCGTGGGTGCAGAAACGGCATGGGTCCAATATGGGAACCTGTATGGAACCTTTATGTAAATGTTATCGGCGCAGCAGCAGCAGCAGCAGCAATGTCATCATAACGAATATCACTTGTTAGAAGTTCATGACGTGAATCGCAGGTTCAATGTGTTGCTAGCATTCAATAAATGCAGTGTCGCCTAAACCAGCTCCAAAACGATCTTCTTATATGCAAACTCGTGCTACCTTAGCCTTTGTACTGCTGATCTCTCAACCATTATGATTCAGTATACAGTGCTTCTGTATGCGGTGTGTGTGCCCCAAAACACCCCATCACCAACGCAAATGAAAAAAAACAATTGCATTTTATCCAGTATCTCACGTTTACATCACTGATCTATGCTGAATATTTTAAAACCAATTTGACTGGAAGCTGGTGCTGCCTTCGCTCAAATTAGTTTCAAAATATTCAACATCGTTTTAACACGAATTTAAATATTTTTTTGGTAGTAGAATATAAATGCCATGGTAAACAACGTTCTTATTTAGCTTCCTAACTTCATATCCCGTAAGGGAGATAATTGTACTTTTCACAGTTTAAGACTGTGTCTATGTCCTCAATGATTTATCTCCCTTGAGGTATTTCACCTCAAATATTTACTATTATATTATAATCCAAAAGATAAATCCTTAGGGCCTACTTTACTGTACAAACTTAACGCAAAGAGCATGACGGTCTGTGTCATGGCATTGAGATTAATTATTTAATTCAACTTTCCAGTTTATCCACCCATAATATGACGGCATAATCAACTATGTGACGTGTATGCTGACGTCATAATCATGACGTCATGAATGATTGAAATAGTCCGTCCTTAACGCATAATAATCCAACACGCTGTATGAGGTGTATGTCTTTGTTATTTAATAAACATGTGGTTGAATATTTCGAAACTAATTTGACTGGGCGCTGTTTCTGCCATAGGCAGCAACAGCATCCAGTCGAATTATAGTTTCAAAATATTCAACAGCTTAGTTGCATAGTTTAGTGGAAATTGATAGTCAAGGAGTTCAGAGATCGGTCGATCCCAACACGATCATAGTGTGGGTGGAGCTTAGCTAGAGATGGGCGGGGCATAGCAAAACTGGAAAGGTCAATTGATCACTCGATCTCTTATGGATAGCACATTGATCGCTAATATAGCACAGGGCCTAATTATTTGATTATTAATTGGCTATGGCATAAATAGAATTAGGTTTTATTCTATATCCTGGTATCCATCTTAATTACCTCTCTGGGGTCGACCATCACAGTATCTGAACCTAGATCAGGAAAGGAAATTGTGCGTGTACTCTAATTAGGTCAAACATATTTGAATCTAGGTCATTAGCGTTTCACTTTGATGACGTCACTCATATGGTAGGTATAAAGATAGCCTAACCAAACCGTGGTGTGCTATCTAATCATAGAATTATCTTCAAGATTGTCTTCAAGAATGATAACGCATCCAGGGTGGGTGTGGGTGGGGTGCGTGGGGAGAGAAAAATAATATCAATCAATCATTTAAAAGACAATTATGTTTAACTTGCAAGCACGATTAACGTATTTCTCCACACTCAAAATGGATAAGATCGTTTCTCTGAGAACCTAATTTTAAGACAATTCCATAGGCAAGACCCAATTCGGATACTGGGGGGTTTGGGTGGGTTGATTCAGCACGCACACACGCACGCACGAAGCGTCATCGCAAATCACCTACGTGCACCGCTTTGAACGTTTGACCTCACCCCACAACCCACCAGGGGGGGGGGGGGGGGCGCGGCGCGGCGGAGCCAAATGTAAATCTTCTTTTGCACTCCACAATCATATGGGTAACAAACATACCAAATGTGGTTGAATTTCGTCCAACGGTATCAGAGGAGTTGCATTGCAATAAATTTCATGACACTTTGACCACATCCCTCACCCCCTGGGGACGGGGCCAAATCTAAATGTGCTCATCTACTCCACATTGATATGCCCGGGTAACTCACATACTAAATTTGTTTGAATTCCGTCCAATGTTTTCGGGGAGTTGCATTTTGACCTTTTGACCGCCATCCCTCATCCACAAGGGACAGAGCCAAATGTAAATGTGCTCATCCTCTCCAGTTGAATTCTGTCCAACGGTTTCTGACGACATGCGGTACAATCAATTTCCGCAGGTTAAAGTTTGACCTTTGACACCTCCCCACCCACCACCACCCACCACCCCTGGGGGAGGAGCCAAATGTAAATGGCCTCTTGCACTCCGCAATCATATGGGTAACTCACATATCAAATTTGGTTAAATTCCGTTTAACGGTTTCAGATGAGTTGCATTACAAGTGATTTGACTTTTCGACCCCTTTTTCTTCACCCCCCTGGGGAGGAGCCAAATGTAAATATCGTCTTGCAAACCGGAATCATATATGTGTAACCCACATAGCAAATTTGGTTGAATTCAACCCAAGAGTTTTGGAGAGGTGGGCCGACGATTACAATATCCCCGACGTTTTTTTAAAACGTGTGGATAATAAAAAAATTGTAGAAATAGAAAAATTAGAATAATTTAATTGCGAGCTGATATGATTCATATTCACCTCCATAAATGCAGAAGCCATCTGAGAACACACATGCAGATCTCTAAATCCACCCCACCACAACGCACCAACCCCCTCCCCCACCTCCATCACCCACCCTATCCCCTCGACCACCCATCCCACCCCCACCCCGACCACGAGACAAATTTACGACTAGTGTGTATGCGGGGTGGGGTATAAACTAGCAAGCGAGCGTGCCAAAAAACAACACCCACCCAGTGCTCTTGCCATCCCCACCAGTGACGATCCATTGCCTGACATTGGTGTACCTACAGCATTTACGCAGCAGCCGCGCTCTCGCTGGTATTCCAAAACGGTCGCATTTTGGAAAGGTAGCAGTAGGACTCGAGTACTCGTTAGGGACGCGAAGAATCGATGAATCGTTCTGACGGCGCGTGTGTACAAACTTCTCTGTAGAGAGTGAAAACATGTGCTCGAGAGAAGAAATTTACCGATAGTATGCTGTCTACAACGACACTAGCATCACTGTGGATTTACCGGAGGATTCTGACCGAAATGTCCTAATACCTCTATGGATACGTCTTAACAGCGAGTTTTTTGTTTATGGATAGTCTGTGTGGTACCTACGATAGATAAGTTTTGTGTTTTTGTTGTGTGTGTGTCTGTGTGTTTGAGATGTGCTCTTCGACTACATTGCCAAAATGCCTTAATCTTCTCACGGCTGTGATCATATCTTTGACGTTGGAATTTAACTTAGGTAAGTTTGATTTTCTTCGTTATACAACAATACAGTGTCTGTTTGAATAGCATCCAAAGTAATCATAATGCCAGACTCGATCTAATTCGTCTGATGTTGTATTGTAACCATAATCTTGTTTATATTCCGAAAAGGGGCGGGGCATTTTAAACGTGAAAGCGTCTTGCCAAAAGTTGACCGCGTTGAAGCGTACAAAGACTCCCTTGACTAACGACGCGCGTTGATTATTATTGCAGTTTGGCTAGGGCGCTCTGCTGTTTACATATTTTAGCTAGGAAACAGTTGTAACTGTGGTGGGGTTCAGGGTCTATTGGGGTGTGTGTGGGGAGGTCTATTTGGTGTAAATGAATACATAATTTAACGCTTTCAGTGCTATGCATGCCGGTACACAATCCATATGCATCTTCTTTAGAAAGAAATACTTTGTTGGCGAAAGCTTTAACACTCAAATTTATTCAAGAAAATTAAAAAATTTTCTCATTAAAAATGTCCATTTGCAAACCAAGAGAAGACTATTTTGAAATTTTACCACTGGAAAGATTGGCTCGGTTATCGAGTCAGTCATTCCAGTGGTAAGTTTTCAAAAAATAGTTTTCTCTTGGGCTGCAAATGGGCATTTCTCAAGACCTGTGCGGAAACCGTTTTTGGCTGATATGAGTGTTAAAGGGTTAAGCCTTACAGTAAAATCATTTTCAAATTATTTAACTGCACTGTCCACTGTCTAGTAACAATCAATTGAAACTGAACAAGAGTTTATCAGTGAAAAGGTTAACCCTTAATACCACGTACAATGATGTCAAAATTTTTAATTTCCAAATTAAATTTTAAGATGAACTGGTCGTAATTTTTCAACAAATTTGGTTGAAGATGTTGCTGTCTATTTTTTTCAAAATTGTTGAAAAATGTGCACCAGTTTCTTTGCTATTGACACAATAAAAGACAGAATATTGACATCAGAGTGCTAAGGGTTAACTCTTAGAATGTCAATGTAGTAATTTCAAGACGGCTATAAAAGAAGAAAGCTGTTGGATATTTTGAAACAAATTTAACTTGGACCTGTTGCTGCCACATCCAACAACAGGTCCCAGTCAAATTAGTTTCAAAATATTCAACAGACTATTCCTTACATCATAATATATTTGTCGCTTTGTAGACTAGCTCTAAGTGTTAACCCTTTAACCCTTGAATTTGTTGTTTTTTAATTTAATTTTCTCATTGAAAATGTCCATTTGCAGACTATGAGAAGACTATTTTTGAAAATTTACATCTGGAATGACTGGCACGGTTATCGAGCCAGTCATTCCAGTGGTAAATTTTTTTAAATAGTCTTCTCTTGGTCTGCAAATGGAGATTTTTCAAGACCACCGCAGAAGCCATTTTTGGCCGATATGAGTGTTAAAGAGTTAAATCTTTAACCCTTAAACATATTCTATGAAATTCAGATTTTCTCATAAAATGTCCATTTCCAGACCAAACATGTCAATAGAAGACTATTTTTTTTTAATTTTCAGTGGAATTACTGGCTCAGCTATTGTGCCAGTCATTCTACTTATAAATTTTCAAAATTAGTCTGTAAATGGACATTTTTCAAGACCACTTCAAAAGCCGTTTTTGGCCGATTTATATGGAAAATGTCCATTTGCTGAACAGATTATTTTTGAAAATATAATTAATTGCTAACATGACATGTTCGGTTATTGATCCTGTCCTTCCAGTAGTAGCTTTCAAAAATACTCTTCTTTTACTTTGCAAATGGACATTGCTCAAGGACAGTGTCAATTAACCCTTTAACACTCATATCGGCCAAAAACGTCTTCTTCAGTGGTCTTGAAACATGTTCTTTTGCAGATCAAAAGAATACTTTTTTTTTCATTTACCAGTGGAATAACTGCCTCGATAACCGTCTCTTAGAAAATGGCCATTTCAGACCATAGAGAAGACTTTTTTTTTTAATTTTACCATTGAAATGACTGGCTCGGTTATCGAGCTAGTCATTCCAGTTGTAAAATTTCAAAAACTCTTCTAATCGTGATCTGCAAATGGACATTTCTCAATACCACTGCAGAAGTCATTTTTGGCTGATATGAGTATTAAAGGGTTAATGGAATATTATTGATGGTGGGTGGGTGGGTGGGTGGGTGGGTGCTGGGTGGAGCTCCGGTGTTATTTACTGTCTATGAATTCACTCACAAATATGCTGTATTTATGCTGAAATATATCTTGTCATTGTCCTCGTTAACATCATCGTTATTGTTGTCAATCGAGTTGCGCAGCCATCATCATCTTCGTTATCCTCGTCGTCATCATCGTCAAATCAGTCACCTGCAAGTTGCGCAGACCTATTCGTCATTATGTTCGTCGTCATCATCGTTATCACCTTCGTCATCGATATTAATACACAGGGACAAACCTAACCACTCAGCAATTTGTTTTTGAGAATAATTCTCATGATTGGGTAAAAAAATCCCCAAACGGGCTAATTGACTGGCTAAAAGAGTTAACCCTTTCACCAACAAATCCCTGAAAAGTATATTTGATATGATATAAAAGTGATTCTTTTGAATAGTTTGTAATTAATTTGACTGGAAGACATTGCTGCCTTAGGTAGCAACGCCTTCTGGTCATATTAATTTCAAAATATTCAACAGCTTTCCTGTATGGTAGCGTTGAAAATGCAATATGGGAAATTCATTGGTCAGAGGGTTAAAGAAAATGCAATCTCATGTGACCATTCACGTGTAAGTTGTTGAATATTCTGAAATTAATTTGATTAGAAGCTGATGCTACCCTAGTCAGGAAATAAATTATATGGAGTCTATGTATATATTATGGCAATTAAATGCAACACTGAGTCGAGATTAGTATCCGTTTATCCCTTTAACACTCATATCAGCCGAAAACAGCTTTTGCAGTGGTCTTGCGAAATGTCCATTTGCCCACCAAGAGAAGACTATTTTTGAAAATTTACCACTGACATGGCTGGCTCGATAAAAGTCTTATATCTTGGTCTGCAAATGGACATTTTCTTAAAGAAAATTTAAATTTTCTTGAACAAATTCAAGGGGTAAAGGGTTAACTTTCTGCTGAAAATCCCAAAATATGTCAATTTACTGGCTAAGAGAATTAATATTTGACTATAAAGTCCCAAAATAGCATACATACATGTACATGTCATTCACTGGCTAATGATTTCAGATGGATGTGTCAGTCCCTGATATATATATATATATATATATATATATATATATATATATATATATATATATAAATTTAATATTTAAATGCAGGTTCTGCTGCCCTTGCACCATTTAGCACTAAAAATCATTTATTAATTTCAATCATTACCATCTCAATGGCCAAAAGGTCATACATAGCGCCCGGCCCCACATTTAACATCATGACCCATGTTTTCTTGAGGGAGTGGGCTGTTTGACTCCACTAAGCAACTGGCTCAGCAGAACTCCGTTAATTACAAATTCTACGTGTTAATTTTTCCGTTACTGTCTCTATTAATACCGCTCCATCTCTCTGTGATATGTTTATGCAGACAGTGATGTGTAATTCAGGAGCATCACTACAATCACATTGTTACTAGCTTGATACCTGGGCAGGTGCCAACATTATACCTGCAGCCGTCTACAGACTCTCCATAGGTGCATGTGTGTATATATAATTTTGACATTTGCCATAAGTTAACGCTTTAACGCTGAGGCTGTGCAAAAATGGCTTCTGCAGTGGTCTTGAGAAATGTCCATACCTGGAACTGTCTTCAGACTCGATCTCCAATCTTCATAGTTGGATCATATCGAGCATATTCAATAACATTATATGTATAATTATTATGATTTTGACATTTGCCGTAAGGTAACACTTCAACCCTTTAACAAAAAGCCTGTAAAAAAGGGCTTCTGCAGTTGTTTTATGAATTGTCCATTTTCAGACCCAGTGAAGAAAGTTTTTGAAAATTTAGCGCCGGAATGACTGGCTCGATAATCGAGCCAGTCATTCCGGTGCGAAATTTTCAAATGTTATCTGCTCTTGGTCTGCAAATAAACATTTTATATGAGAAAATTAAACGTTTCTTGAACAAATCGGGGAGTTAAAGAGTAATCTCAACCTGGCCAAAAACTGCTAATGCAGTTGTCTTGAGGAATTTTCATTTGCAGGCCAATTTGTTGAAAATATACCACTGTAACGACTGTCTCGATGATATATATATATATATATATATATATATATATATATATATATATATATATATATATCCATGTTTATAACAGGCCAATTTGTTGGAAATTTACCAGTGTAAAGACTGTCTCGATGATATATATATATCCATGTTTATAACTGGTTGGTTATCACATGTAAGTAGCCAGAATATTGTCTGTATCGATTCCAGTATGAAATGTCTCATGCATTCTTGCACAGAACTAACTGTCAGCAAATCCCAGCTACATTCAATCACAATTCCACAATCATTCAACCCTACCCATGCCTACCATCAACTACCCATCCCATTCAACACTCCCCCCACTCCCTCATTGCAGTAGCCACCCCCTGTCCCTCATCTCTGTATACAAGTAATCTTTAAAGGATGTTGATTTTAGGATCGAATGTTGTCTAGTCTTGTTGACTTATCTTTGTCCAGTGTGTGTGGTTTCATTTGCGAGTGTTGACATATTTCCTCCCAGTGGTCATCCTGTGAGTGTTTGCTTGTGCTGTGCTTATGTGATGGATATCTGGCTGGTCAAGACTGACCACTACTGCATACTGTGCAAGTGATTGCATGAAGCGGCATAAATTGTTTTCATCCACCAATTTGCAATAATCCAAAAATTAATGCAACCTTATAAAGTATAAGCTGTTGAATATTTTTATCCCCATATTTTTCGAAGAATTGGTGGGATTATGCTGCACTACCTGTGTGTGTGTGTGTGTGTGCGTGCGTGCGTGCGTGCGTGCGTGCGTGCGTGCGTGAGTGTGTATGTGTGTGTGTGCGCATGTGTGTCAGTTGGATTTGGCTCACCCCATGGCTGTTGGCGGAGCTGTCAAAAGATCACACCGATTGTAACACAACAAAATCATTCGACAGAATTCAATGAAATTTGGTATGAGTTATCCATATGATTGCGGAGTGCAAGAGGACATTTGCATTTGACCCCACGCCCACCCCCACCCCCCCCCCCACCCCCCAGGGAATGGGAGAGGGGGGGGGGGGGTACAAAAGTTCAAATTTTAACATGCATAATTGATTGTAACGCATCACCTCACTCCGAAACCGTTGAACAGAACTCAAGCAAATTTGGTATGTGAGTGACCCATTGACCCATATCAATGTGGAATTCATGAACCCATTTTCATTTTGCCCCAGCCCCAGGGTATATACATGTGTGAAAAGGTCAAGAAATTTAATGTAATGCAAGTTATGCAACTCCTCCAAAATTGTTGGACAGTTATGTAGCTACACTTATCCAACCATGTAATTCATTATCCATGGGTAATTTCAAGAATGTTAAACCTTTATCCCTCAAATTTATTCAAGAAAATTTTAATTTCCTCATAGAAAACATGCATTTGCAGACCAAGAGAAGCCTATTTTTTGAAAATTTACTGCTGGAATGTCTGGCTCGATTATTGAGTCAGTCATTCCAGTTGTAAATTTTCAAAAATAGATTTCTCTTGGTCTGCAAATGGACATTTTTCAAGACCAGTGCTGAAGCGGGTTTTGGCTGATATGAGTGTTAAAGGGTTACTGGTCAAATTTGGTTGTAAGAAAATTTTTCTGCCTATTTAATGTCCATTTACAGGCCAAGAGACTAAAAAAAATTTTAATTTGGCACTGGAATGACTGGCTCAAAAATTGTATTCTCTTGATCTGTAAATGGACATTCCACAAGATCACTACAGAGCCTCGTTTTGGCCGGTATGACCATTAAAGGGTTAAGTAACTAAGTAGTCTATCAGGGTGGTTTACATATTTATGAAATTGATTTAAAATCCAAAATGTGTCACATTTCAACCATCACACTTCAGAGATCAATGTTAAATGTTAATAAAAAAAGTCTGGAAGATGTCAAAATGTTGTTTTTGTTTTTCAGAAAAACGTAAATTCCTGTTGCTTTCCATCTCAAACACCATTTTCCAAAATGTTAATTCCATTAATTCCGCTTTATTTCCACTAAAACAGAAAATGATTTCCTTTATCACTGTAGACAGGCAAGCATTTCGACCCCTGACACCCACACGTATACACACCCTCGTAGATCAATTGTCAGATGTATGCCGCACAGTACTTTAGATATTATTTTTTGTATAGATATATAGATGAGAAGATGAACCATTGATTCATGGCCCTTACACACATTGTTCTCAACCTGTCCCTGACCATAACCCTCCTTTAACCCTCGAATTTTGTCAAGAAAGTTTAAATCTTCTCATTGAAAATGTCCATTGGCAGCCCAAGAGTTGAAAATTCATCACTGGGATGACTGGCTCGGTTACCGAGCCAGTCATTACAGTGGTGAATTTTCAAAAATAGTTTTCTCTTACTCCGCACATGGACATTTCTCAAGACCACTACAGAAGCCATTTTTGATGACCGGTTTGAGTGTGAAATGGTTAATCGGTGATGCCAAGCACATCATGTACCAACCAATGTAACCTGTCATTGTAGCGGGTCGTTAATCGGTGGAGAAAAAGCATCCTCGAACATCAAGCGAGCCATCAATGTTATCAAATATTAACCAAATCGTTGATGCATTTCATTCTGGGTACAGTTAGAAAGCTTGTTTCACGGAAACATTATGGAGCATGTTGAATATTCTGCTAAGATGTTGACTGAAAGTTGGTGTAACAAGTTTCTGTCAAATTATTTTTTTGTTTCTCAACATATTGCGTCATATTACTGGCCGTCCCAGTATGATAGATAAATGGTGTCTCTGTTATTAAATATTAATAGAATTGGTAATGATGTTTTTTATTACTAGCAGAAAAAAGGATGGCCATATTTTATCTATTGATTACTATTATGTATAGATTTCCTGTGACTTTAACCCTTTCATGCTCAAATTTGGTCAAGAAAATTTAAATTTTCTCTTAGAAAATGTCAATTTTCCAGCCCAAGAGAAGACGATTTTGGAAAATTAACCACTGGAATGACTGGCTCGATTATCGAGCCAGTCATTCCGGCGGTTAATTTTCTAAAGTGGTTTTCTCTTGGCCTGCAAAATGGACATTGGTTAGGACCACTACAATGGTCAGTTTTGGCCGGTTTGAAATCCCATTAGTTAACCCTTTAACACTCATATCAGCCAAAAACGGCTTCTGCAGTGGCCTTGAGAATGTCCATTTGTAGACTGAGAGAAGACTATTTTTGAAAATTTACCTCTAATGACTGGCTCGATAACAGCCTAGCAAAAGGTAAAATTACTTGTGACGCAACTCCTCTGAAACTGTTAGACGAAACTCGACCAAATTTGATATGTGAGTTACCCATATGATTGTGGAGAGGCCATTTGCATTTGACTTCGCCCCCCAAGGGGGCAGGATAAGGGGGCCAGGGTAGGGGACAAAAGGTCAAATTTTAACCTGCAGAAATTGATTGTAATGCATCTTCTCCAAAACCGTTGAACCGAATTCAACCAAATTTAGTTTGCGAGTTACCCATATCAATGTGGAGTACAGGAGCACATTTACCTTTGGCCCCGCCCTCATTGTAATGCAACTCCTCCAAAAAAAATGGACTGAATACAACAAAATTTGGTATGTGAGTTACCCATATCAATGTGGAGTGGATGACTACATTTACATTTGGCCCACCCCCTTTGGGTGGGGGATGGGTGTCAAACGGTTCAGAAATTACTTGTAATGCCACTCCTCCGAAACTTTTTGACGGAACACAGCCAAATTTGGTATGTAAGTTACCCATATCAATGTGGAGTACATGAGCACATTTAGATTCGGCCCCGCCTCCAGGGGTGGGTGGTGGTGTGGTCAAAGTATCAAGAAATTTATTGTAATGCAACTCCTCTGAAAACATTGGATGGAATTCAACCAAATTTAGTATGTGAGTTACCCATATCATTGTGGAGTGGATGAGTACATTTACATTTGGCCCCACCCAGGGGGTGGGGGATGGTGTCAAAAGGTCATGAAATTGGTTCTAATGCAACTCCTCTGACACTCTTGGACGAAATTCAACCAAATTTTGCTATGTGTGTTACCCATATGATTGTGGAGTGCAAAAGGGCATTTACATTTGTCTCCTCCCCTGGGGTTAGGTTGTGTGGGTGGGGGGGGGGGGTGTTAGTGTCAAATGTCAAGCGGTGAATGTGGGGATTTGCTATGACGCATCATCGACCGATCAATCTAGTTCTGAAATTGCATTTGTATTGCACAATGATATGAGGTAAAAATCAACAAATTATGAATTTACAAATATTCAAGACACTGATATTTATCCTAAGCACAAAAAGTTGGCATGCTCGTGGGGGCATCTGTCTGTTGAGATCCACATGCCCTCAGTCAATTTCAATTGCATTTGCACTCACTAGGTTACAGCACTGCAGTCATTGTATGGCAAATTGTTTACAATTGTCTTCACTTGGTATGCAAATAGACATTTCTCAAGATGGCAAACGCTATTTTTTTACCAGCTTGGGTGTTAAACTCCTAAAAGGGTTAACTTATTATCTCACTGACTCGAGTGTATGCACCTATACACTATACATTCCAGCCAAAGATTTATCCATCTTCTAGGTCATATGTATATAGTAATATTTGCATATAATATTACCATGCCAGTGACATTTTTGTACTCGGATCAATGACAGCAGACATATCCCTGCCTGATGCGGATGCTACTACTGTCACACCAAGCAGTATACATTTTATTAGTCTGTTGGCCATTTTAAGTAGGATATCATCCTTTTGAGGACCAGAGGATTGTGTAAGTTTCTTTAACCCTTACCATACTGATGTCAGATTTTTAAATTTTCAAATTAAATTAAAAGATGAACTTGTGTATAGTTTTCAACAAATTTGGTGGAAGATGGTGCTGTCGAAGACAGCAACATCATCCACCAAAATTGTTGAAAAATGTGCACCAGTTTCTTTGCTATTGACTTGGTAAAAGATAGAATATTGACATCAGAGTGGTAAGGGTTGACCCTTTCACTGACAGATTAGTCGTATCTCAATTTCATGGCAAACAAACATCATTGATGCTGATTATTTTGAAATTAATACACCTGGAAGCGTTCTTCAGTCAAATTAGTTTCAAAATATTCAACAGAATACGTTTTATGTCGTAAAGAATTTACCGTTTCAAGGATTTGTCGGCGAGGCTAAGGATGACGCTATGGTAGTGTTACCATAACACCTAAGACAGCAATGGCTACGGCTGCCTAAGGCAGCAACGTCATTCAGTCGGATTAATTTCAAAATATTCAACAGTTTTCCTGTATTGTTACCTTGAAAATGAGATATGGGGAACTCATCTGTGAACGAGTTAATGCAGCCTGTCTCCTCCAGAGCTCAAAAGCTTGAGAATAACCCTTTAACCCTAAGTTTTGTTATAAACAATGTCCATTTGCAGACCAAGGGAAGACTATTTTTGAAAATTTACCTCTGGAATGACTGGCTCGGCTATCGAGCCAGTCATTCTAGTGGTAAAGTTTCAAAAATAGTGTTCTTTTGGTCTGCAAATGGACATTTCTCAAGACCACTGCAGAAGCCGCTTTTAGCTGATATACGGGTTAAGGGATGATAGTTGTCATATATTTCTTTTCATGTAATTTTCATGCATTCATTCAAGACATTGAATTGATGGTGTTAATCGCTGGAGGGTGGGGGGGGGGGGGAAGGGGGTTGTTGTATAAAAACCTCTTCTGTGAGTCACACTTGAGTGGTCTGTTTTACAACTCTTTCTCCTGACAAGGGACCCTTTAACCCTTGAATTTGTTGGAGAAATTTCAATTTTCTCATAGAAAATCTCAATTCGCAGCCTTTTTTTGAAAATTTAGCACTGAATGACTGGCTCAGTCATTCCAGTGATAAATTTTCAAAAATGTTGTCTTGGTCTGGAAATGGACATTTCTCCAGACCACTGCAGAAGTAGTTTTTGGCTAATATGCTTACCATGGTGTAAATCTTTTTAACCAGTTCAGGGACAAATTCTGGAAAAAATGTATTCTTTACAATATAAAATGTATTTTGTAGAATATTTTGAAATTAATTTGACTGGAAGACACTGCTGCCCCTCGGTAATTCATCGGTGAAAGGGCTAATCCTGTACATGCTAGCTGCTTGTAAATAAGATTCAATTGTGTAACACATTTATAAATTCATTCAGAGTTTCTAACAATTATTTTGAGAACAGTTTAACTGACTGTCACAGTTTCCTTTAACTCTTTACCTCTCAAGCCATCCAAAATCAGGTTATGTAATTTGGTTGCATGAAATGTCTATTTGTGGACCAAGAGTTCTATGATAATTTGTGAAAATTTACCACTGGAATGACTGGCTCGGTTATCGAGCCAGTCATTCCAGTGGTAAATTTCCAAAAAGTATCATAGAACTCTTGGGCTTCAAATGGACATTTTTTTGGAGAAAATTTGAATTGTCTTGAACAAATTTGGGGATTAAAGGGTTAATTATTTGGAGCAATCATAATGATTGAATGCTGTATAAATGGTGATTCCTCCTTCTCCTTCGATCAATACTCACCATTCTGTTACTTCTGATATACAGCTGGCCCTGACAGCGGCTCTAGGATTATAGACTTAGAAAGCTTTACCGACTCCTGGGAACCGGGTACCCGGCTCCCCACTGCCGAGTACCCGTTTACCATAGAGCTCATTCTTGTTTGCATAGCAACAAGTGCAATACATGCTTTTCGCATTAGGGATTTTAGTGTTTTTTAAAAAAGATTCTAAGTCTTTAATCGGTGATAGTTTGTGCGCTAAAGGAATAACTAAGGACTATGGAGAATACCGCCCAAGATAACCAGGTTGTATTGTTCTTTATATCCATAGTTAAAAGACTTAGGTCTCTAAATTTCGTTGTGTCGCATGTTCCAATTTCTAACCCCATAGAATCTGGGACGTGTGCTAGCAACGATATATGCCAGACGATCGCCTTCTTTAAACCCCAACAGGCGATCGGCAGATATGAAAATAGGTGTTTGCTACGGTATTTCTAACACGAATATCGGCTGACGTCGTTCTCCGTAGAATCCGAGCGGGTGACGTCACACCCGGTCACTCGGATGTTTATGTGAAGAAAAATTTTTTCATTAATTCGCGCATCTTATTCTGGGTGCTGCGTACTAAAAAATGGTACCGGAAACTTTAGAATGATCAAGTTTTTCGTGTGATCACGATCGGTTTGCAATGATCGGTGGTTTCAAAATTCTTGAGTAGATGCGTGGTCTGCGGTTTTACCGTGTGAGACAGCAGTTGTTATACATTTTGTTGTTTTCTTCACATATCGTGCTGCGTTCGTTAGGAGTATAATTTATATTGATTAGTAAATATACCCTGAATGCTATGCGATATGATTCCTGGAGCCGTTACACATCCTGTAGGATCTATTATGGGTGTGTTGTGCCCGCCGCGTTCTTGTCGTCATAATCAATGCGATCGTTGTTGTAACGTGGCGGGGTGGGGTGCGGGAGGTTACGGTTAATTTATGAGTCAAAATATTTGAAAATTAATTGTCTGCCTTCCATCCGTGTCTCGTTCCGCTTGTTTATTGTAGGTTTGTGCTTATTTTATAGGCCAAGCCAGCCCCGCCATCATGTGACGACTGCCATAAGTTTGTCCGTGTTATGTTCAAGGACCATGTCTGTTTTAGGTGTGCCCTGTGTAATATAGATCATAGGTGTAATGTTTGTGCAGTGTGGTCCGTCGAAACGATGGTTAAGTTCCTTGCCCAGAAGGACTTGGCTGGGTCTGACGCGGGGTCAGGCGGTCCGAGAGGAAATCGTGGAGCGCCCGGTTCGGCCGGTGGGGGTGCTCCACGTCCCCAGCTGGAGGTGGCGGAGATGGCACCGCCGGCGTGGTTTGGTCCGGCTATGCAGGGTTTTCTGCATAGCGTTCTGCCCACGCTGGTGTCGTCCCTGCTACCAAAGGTTGGGGGGCAGTTTCTCCCCATGCCTGGTACGGATCCTGTCTTCGGACAGGATTCTGGACTGGTTACCGAGGGGGCCGTCTCGTACGGCCCCCTGGCGGGTCCGTCTGGCTTCGGCCAGACGGGTTCTGTCTCTCTGCGGCCACCTCCGGGTGGTCCAGTAGCGGTGGCCGGTCCGTCAGGTGTGGGAGCCGTCCGCCAGGACGGCTCCACGGTTTATTCGTCTAGTGACGGCTCTTCGGAGTCTGAAGACGATGAGGCCGAGGAGGAGAGGTTGCTGCGGCCCGTGAAGCCGCAGGTGGAGAATATGGAGGTTGATTCCGTCCTGGACGGAACCGGCCTCCATTTGTCTGGTTTGGCGCAAGCCAGGTCAGCGGCTCCGCCTGCGGCTGAGGCCAATCCGTTACCGTGCACCGGTTCCGCGCGGCTTGGTTTGTCACCAGCCGTTAGGGGAACCGGTGTGCCGGGCCAGGCGTGGTACTCACCTATCTCGCCTGGTCCGGCAGCCGGACATGGGGTGCCGTTGGCGCCCGTGGCCGGCTATGGTTCCGCGACGGTTACGGGTCCGTACGGTTTTCCGTGCGGACCTACCCCATGGACCGGAGTGTTTCATGGGGTGGCGGCGGAACCATGTGGTAGCGGAGTGCCTGGCGTGTCAGCCGTGGCTCCTGGCCGGGAGGCCATGGCTGGCAGACCCGTAAACATGTCAACGGGTGACGTGTTTGCGGGAGTATCTTCTTCGGAGTTAGACTGGTCTGATGCTCTGGCGTGGCTAGCCAGAGTTGACCCGTCTGTGGTTTCGGCCACGGCCGATGAAGATGCGCCCCGTCCGTCGGTTGCGTCGATTAGGACGGGGATTTTGCCCGCGGCCCGGATCCAGTCAGTGGGACTGGATCCACGGTTCATTGAATTGTTGGATGCTATTTATAGCAAACAACTTATGACCAAGGGTCAGCTCCCTGCGGCCTCCAGGGAGGTGCGGGCAAGGTGCCGTATTCCGCGGGGTGAATACGACAGGTATGGTGTAGTCCCGTCGGTCACGGAGGATGACCGATGGGTACTGGGCGTCCAAAGTGCCGGTTCGGGTGGTCCCGGTCCGGCACTAGTGGATAAGGCCCAGGTACACCAGGAAGAAGTCCTGGCCCTATGCGATGAGGGTGTGAGGGCAGCCATGAGCGCTGTCAATCACTCCTATCGCCTACTTCAGTCGGTGTGGGCTGAAGCGGGGGCAGGCCACCCTGTGCCACCTGTGGCGCTATCGTGCGTTAATGACGGCTTGGTGCTGTCAATGGACGCATTGGCAAGGGTGCAAGCGCGTGTGACGAAGTCCAGGAGGCAAATGGTCATTGACCATATGCGTCCGGCTACGGCAGTCAAGGAGCGTCTTCTTGGGACGCCCCTGACAGGGCCTAGCATCTTTGGTGGCCAGGCGCGGGCCATCTTAGAGGACACCGCCAGCATTGCGCAGAATCGGTTAGCGGTGAATCTCCAGCTAGAGCTGGTGCGGCAAGCGCACGCACTAGGGGCTGTGGGCAAGCCGCTAACCGGACAGCCTTCTAAGAAACAGAAGAAGCATAAGGGCAAGGCGAAAGCCAGGCCTATTGCGGCTTCTGTTTCGGCTGGGTTTTCTGAGCCGCCGCCGGCAAAGAAACCCAGGAAGGCTGTAGAGGCGCCTACCCTTCCCAATGTTGCTCCTGACCGCCCTAGAGGTGGTAAGGGCAAGGGGAAGGGTAAGGGTAAGGCCTCAAAGGGCGGACAGAAGGGGCCGAAGCGTACCTGAGGGTACGCAAGCTCCCTTCATATCCGCCTGGACCGCACCTGTGCGACAGGAACAGCGGTGCCAGTTATACCCGTCGTGCCTAGAACGAAATGGTTCTCACTCTCTCTCGTTAAGAAAGAGGGGGGGGCGGACTGCGAGCCGGACAACCCCGTTAGACGTCGAGGCGTCTATGGTGGGTGGAAGGCTCATGCGTTTCGTCGAGGCTTGGCGAGGTGTGACGTCAGACAGTCTGGTCCTGGGATGGTTATCCCAGGGTTACATGCCGGAGTGGTGGGACTTTCCGCCGCAAAATCTGTCTTTGGCACCAGTCTGGACACCCGTACCAAGGGAGCCAGACAAGTTAGAAGCCGTTCAAAAGGAAGTGTCGGGTTTGTTTCTGAAGGGAGCAATAAAACCAGCAAACCGGAACACTCCAGGCTTCTATTCAAACATGTTCCTTGTCCCCAAGAGCACGGGGGGATGGAGACCCATACTCAATCTCAGGCCATTAAATTGGTTTATCCATACGCCTCGGTTCCAGATGGAAACACCGAGGTCGGTAATGGCGGGATTGAGGAAAGGAATGTGGTGTGTATCGATCGATCTGAAAGATGCATATTTCCACATTCCGATCAATCGGAGTTGGCACAGGTTTCTGAGATTTGCGTTTCAGAATCAAGTATGGGAGTTTACAGTTCTCCCGTTTGGCCTGTCGACAGCTCCGAGGGTTTTCACAAGAGTGGTCCTTGCGGTGACAGCGTTTCTCAGAAAAGAGAACGTGGCGCTACACACCTACATAGACGACTGGCTGCTCAAGGCAGACTCGGCAGCCAGGTTGAACGTGGATACTGCTCTGACTCTGAAGTTACTTTCAGATCTAGGCTGGTTAGTCAACGAGGAGAAATCCGAGTTGACACCCACTCAACATTTCGTTTATTTGGGGATGCGATTCGACCTCGAGGAGGGCAGGGTTTACCCGTCAGAGCCCAGAGTGGTGTCTCTGTTAGCCATCCTCGGGAGTTTTCGAGTGGGAAACCACATTCAGGCGAGGCGGTTCCTTCAGATGCTGGGCATGATGGTCTCCATGGAGCAGGTTATCCCGTACGCTGCTCTAATGCGAAGACCTATCCAGTTGTATCTGATGTCTCTGTGGAAACAGAGAACAGAACCCCTGTCAAAACTGGTGCCAGTTTTGGAGCCGATAATATCGCATCTTCTATGGTGGAAACAGCGTCAGAATCTCCTAATAGGGGTTTCGCTGCACCTACCCCACCCCCAGCTGTCCGTTTACACGGATGCATCGCTGGAAGGGTGGGGTGCCTGCCTGGGAGAACACCAGGTCTCGGGCACATGGACTCTCCCGGAGAGTCAGCTGCATATCAATCTGTTGGAAATGATGGCAGTGGAACTGGCGTTGGAAGAATTCCTTCCGATGATCAGGGGCAAGGTGATATTGATACGGTCGGACAATTCGACAGTAGTATCATATATAAATCGCCAAGGAGGGACCAGGTCGCCCACCCTGTGCATCAGGGTGTGGCACTTGATTCAATGGTGCAGGAATTACTCGGTTGTTTTGAAAGCAGCTCATATTCCTGGCCGATTGAACATTCTGGCGGATGCTTTGTCTCGCAGACAGAGAATCCTGCCAACAGAATGGTCCCTCAACCCTCCAGTTCTACGACGGATCTTCGAGCATTGGGGCAAACCCAACGTGGACTTGTTCGCCACAAAGGAAAATGCTCAAATCATGACATATGTCTCGCCGATTCCAGATCCAAATGCCGTCGATACAGACGCTCTGGCGATAAGCTGGAGAGGGATGCACGCTTACGCGTATCCACCCACCATTCTTCTACCGAAGGTATTGGTGAAGGTCAGGGAGGAACCGTGCCTGGTCCTGCTAATAGCGCCGTATTGGCCGAGCAGGGCGTGGTTCACGGATCTTCTAGATCTGCTGGTGGAAAATCCTGTGCAGTTGCCCGAGATTCCGAACATAATCTCCCAGGCCAAGGGACGCTTCCTACACGAGCGTCCCGAAATGTTCAAATTGACTGCGTGGATGTTGTCAAACAACGTTCCACGTCGGAAGGCTTTTCTCGACAGGCTGCTGATTTCATCGCGGCTGCGAGAAGGAGGTCAACCTTCAAGTCATATAACAACAAGGTTAACAGATTTGCAGACTGGTGTGAAGAAAAGGGTATTGATACCTTTCAATCCACTATTCAGCAAATAGCAGACTTTCTCTGTGAGCTGTTCTTTACAGGACTAGCTCCCGTCACAATTGCTGGATACAAGTCAGCTTTGGCATCAGTTATCCCTTGTCTAGCCAACAGGGATAGTCCAGAGGTGGCCCAGTTAAACGTGATGTTGAAGGGAATGAGCAATCTCCGACCGAGACAACCGGTAGTCATTCCAGCCTGGAGTCTATCTTTAGTGCTTAATGTACTGGCCAAGCACCCATTCGAACCGTTGCGTTCGGCTAGTCTAAAGCATTTGACTCTAAAGGCGGTCTTTCTATTGGCAGCTTCCTCAGCTAGAAGGCGCAGTGAGATCCATGCGCTTTCGGCAGAGAGGAACCGATTTATTGTTTCTGGAGAAGGTCTGCGTCTTCTGCCAAGAGCAGAATTTATGTCAAAGAACCAATCTTTGAGATATCCCGGCAAACCGATCATTATACCGAAGTTAACCAGGTTTGATCGTGATGCCAGTGTCTGGTGCCCGGTCCGTGCTTTGACTAAGTACAAGAAACGGACTGACTCGTTACGGTCGAACGATAGACATCTGTGGATCTGCCATAAAAAGCCTTATGGCGCCGCATCCATGGATACTATCTCTCGTTGGGTGGTCGAATGCATTCAAACTACTCATGAGATGGCGACTGGGCACCAGGTGCAGGGCGTAAGGGCACACGATGTTAGAGGAATAGCCGCCTCGACCGCCCTTTACAATGGTGTTCCGTTAGAGGACATCATGGCCGTTGCACAATGGCACTGTGAGTCCTCATTTACGGATTACTATATGAGGGATGTGTCAGACTCAGCCAATCCACTCGCTTTAGCTGTTTTGAAACGATAGTTAGTGACCACACTGCTTTTCCCCTTTTTTCACTTTGGTAAGAAAAGAACCTAAAGCAGGCATGGTCAAGCGAGAGGATGTCAACCAGATTGTGTCACTGATGGCCGAACCGGTGAATGGTTGTAGGCGGTACGTCTGAAGTCCTGTTATCATAAGGTAATTCAACAAGTGAGAGTTTTTTGTATTATGTATATGTATCATGTTCATTCATCGTATATATTCATGCTCATTCCAGGCTAATACAAGCGATATGCAGGGAGTAGTTAACCCTCTTGGCATATTGGTGTTTTCAGGCGAGATACATGTTCGTTAGTTCTCTCCCTTTTCTTAGGAGGAAAAAGGGGGGGGGGCTGTGACGCGAATGTGATTCGGTTCCGTGAACTTGACGGTCCTTTTAGGTCTCCGTTAGTCAAGTTTGAAGTCTAAAATCTTTCTCCAAGGGGCAAAATTAGCATGTATGGCTTGCCCCTTCCCACCAGGTGACTGATCAAATCTGGTGTATATCAGAAGTAACAGAATGGTGAGTATTGATCGAAGGAGAATGCAGGAAATGTCAATTTCCCTTTCTCCGAGATCTAACAATACTCACCATTCTGTTACGGACCCAGCCTCCCAGCCCCACGGAGGCAAGCCATAGTTTTCTCTTGTTTGGTGGCTATGCAAACAATATGAGCTCTATGGTAAACGGGTACTCGGCAGTGGGGAGCCGGGTACCCGGTTCCCAGGAGTCGGTAAAGCTTTCTAAGTCTATAATCCTAGAGCCGCTGTCAGGGCCAGCTGTATATCAGAAGTAACAGAATGGTGAGTATTGTTAGATCTCGGAGAAAGGGAAATTGACATTTCCTGCATTCCTTCCCTTCTACCTCCCCCTTTGGAGCAAGCAGTCCAGTGCTGCGTTCCCAACGTGCCAGTAGGAGGGCGCCTTTCTCTGTTTTGGGAGAAATGGCAAGCCCTCATTCAGGACTCCTGGCTAGTATCCCAGATACGTTGGGGTTATGCTCCGTCATGGATCCGTCATCCTCCTCTTCTTTCCTGTTGCCCAGTGTGGACTCCAGTTCCATCCAATACAGAGAAACTGAAGGCTTTGGAAGAGGAGTTGGAAGCCATGATGTAAAGAGGGCTATAGAGGAAGTTCCCAGTTGGGGAGTAGACCCGGGCTACTACTCGACCATCTTTTTAGTACCAAAGAAGTCAGGAGGTTGGCGTCCAATCATAAACCTGAAGAAGTTAAATCAGAACATTCTCACCCCAGAGTTCAAGATGGAGACGGTTTCCCAGATTATAGCCAGTCTGGATCAGGGAATGTGGACGTCTTCCATAGACTTAAAGGACGCTTACTTCCATGTTCTTATTCATCCTGTATTCAGAAAGTTACTGAGGTTTGCCTACAAGGATCGGGTGTGGCAGTTTTACACCATGCCCTTCGGCCTGACCACGGCTCCCTTCCTTTTTACCCACATAGTTTCAGCCGTGGCAGGAATTTTACACCATCGTTCTATCCATCTTCATGTTTATATAGACGATTGGTTGGTAAAAGCAAGGTCTTCCTCAATTCTCGAAAGTATTCTTCCAGAGGTTTGCAGTCTGGCTTGCAATCTAGGGTGGATTTTGAATCTAGAGAAATCAAGCCTAGTTCCGTCGCAAATCTTTACTCATCTAGGCATTTCTTTCAATCTGGCCAGGGGGTTAGTCTTTCCCTCGGAGCCAAGGATAGAGGCTTTATCAGTGGCCATGGAAATTCTGGCTTCCTCGCCTTGGGTAAGAGCAAGATTCCTCTTAAGAGTGATAGGTCTGATGGTCAGCGTAGAGAAGCTGGTTCCTTGGGCGGCCATGATGAGAAGGCCCTTTCAGATGTATTTGATGTCCCTTTGGAAACAGTCAGTCCATTCTATCTACCATCAGATTCCCATCAGAGAACATTTGATCCCTCATCTAGATTTCTGGAAGGACCGTTCTCTGCTATTGGTGGGTGTTCCTCTGGTAAATTCCCCTCCTCAAGCAATTATTTTCACAGATGCTTCTCAGGAGGATTGGGGAGCGGTCTGGGACTCCCTGTCAGTTTCCGGCCTTTGGTCCCTGGAGGAGTCGTCAGCCCACATCAACGTTCTGGAGTTGTGGGCTGTCAAGAAGGCTCTCCTTTCTTGGTCAGATCTGGTGATAGGCCTCAAAGTGTCAATTCGGTCGGACAATTCGACAGTAGTAGCTTATATCAACAGGCAGGGAGGTACACGGTCTTCTCTCCTTTGTCTAGAAGTGTGGAATCTGCTCTTGTGGTGCCGCAAGAGGCAGATTTTTCTAGTGTCATCTCATGTCCCAGGCAGTCTGAATTTTGTGGCGGATCAACTGTCACGTCCCAGCAAGTTCGCCCACACAGAGTGGCAGTTAAAGAAGTCGGTTGTCAGAGCGATTTTCAATCTCATGGATCGTCCTCTAGTAGATCTGTTCGCGACCTCTCTGAATGCCCAGATCTCCTCTTACATGTCTCCTTTTCCGGACTGTCAGGCCCTGGCGGTAGATGCCCTGTCTCAGTCCTGGACAGGGATGTTCGCTTATGCCTTCCCTCCTACTATCCTGATCCCGTTGGTGTTGAAGAAGGTCAAGGACCAAGTTTGCGAGATTCTTCTGATAGCTCCCTTTTGGCCCAAGAGGATTTGGTTTGTGGACCTTCTGGATCTTCTGGTAGACTTTCCTCGTCTCCTTCCAGTATCCCAGGACCTTCTATCTCAAGTAAGAGGTCGGTGTGTACATCCAAGTCCAGGAATCTTCAATCTATGCGTTTGGAGAATCTCGAGTCTGAAAGCTTCCAGGATAAGGTTTCTAAAAGATCTCGGGAAATTATTGATTCGGCCAGAAGGGAATCGACCCGTAGAGTTTACAAGGGTCGTCTTAAAATCTTTGGAAAGTGGTGTTCCGACCAAGGTTTTGTGCCCGATTCTGTTTCTATACCACAAGTTTTAGATTTTTTATTGTATCTGTTTGACTCTTTGAATTTGTCGGCTAATACGGTCAGGGGATATAGATTTTCGCTTGCATCTTCCCTGCCTTGTCTTCTGAATGCCGAGGTTAAGGATACTAAGACTCTTAATAGCTTTATTAGAGGTCTAGGTAATATTTGTCCTCCGTCTGCTAAGCCTTTACCTTCCTGGAATCTGGCTTTGGTTCTTCAAGTCTTGGCAGGTCGCCATTTTGAACCTATATTGTCTATCAGTCTTAAGCTTTTAACTCTTAAAGCGTTTTTTCTTGTGGCTGCTGCATCTGCTAGAAGACGTTCAGAGATTCATGCTCTTTCTGCGGAAAAGGATAGATTTATAGTGTCAGGTGACGGTTTGGTTTTATATCCGAGAAGGGATTTTCTATCTAAAACCCAGTCTAACCATTTTCCTGCTAGTCCTATTATTTTAAAATCTTTGTCGTCTTTTTCGCCTTCCGACAAACTTTGGTGTCCGGTTAGAGTGTTAAGAACTTATAAACAGCGAACCGATTTTAAAAGAACAGATCCTTCCCATTTATGGGTTTCCTACGCGGAAGAATTATCTAAGCCAGTATCAAAGGCTACGATTGCCAGATGGCTTTGTGAGACGATTAAGCTTTGCTACGAAATAGTGTCTCCGGATCAAATTAATCTCGCTCATATTAAAGCCCATGATGTTAGGGGCATGTCTACTTCTTTCGCTCTTTTTGCCGGTTCATCATTAGATGAAGTCATGCAGGTGGCAGGATGGAAATCTGAGTCTACTTTTACCTCGTTTTATCTTAAAGACCAGAGTGCAGCAGCTTCATTCTCCTTCGATCAATACTCACCATTCTGTTACTTCTGATATACAGCTGGCCTTGACAGCGGCTCTAGGATTATAGACTTAGAAAGCTTTACCGACTCCTGGGAACCGGGTACTCGGCTCCCAACTGCCGAGTACCCGTTTACCATAGAGCTCATTCTTGTTTGCATAGCAACAAGAGCAATACATGCTTTTTGCATTAAGGATTTTAGTGTTTTAAAATAATCTAAGTCTTTAATCAGTGATAGTTTGTGTGTTCTGAAAGGATTAACTAAGGACTATGGAGAATACCGCCCAAGACAACCAGGTTGTATTGTTCTTTATTATCCATAGTTAAAAGACTTAGGTCTCTAAATTTCGTTGTGTCGCATGTTCCAATTTCTGACCCCATAGAATCTGGGACGTGTGCTAACAACGATATATGCCAGACGATCACCTTCTTTAACCCCAACAGGCGATCGGCAGATATGAAAATAGGTGTTTGCTACGGTATTTCTAACACGAATATCGTCTGACGTCGTTCTCCGTAGAATCCGAGCGGGTGACGTCACACCCGGTCGCTCGGATGTTTATGTGAAGAAAAATTTTTTCATTAATTCGCGCATCTTATTCTGGGTGCTGCGTACTAAAAATGGTACCGGAAACGTTAGAATGATCAAGTTTACGTGCGATCACGATCGGTTTGCAATGATCGGTGGTTTCAAAATTCTTGAGTAGATGTGTGGTCTGCGGTTTTACCGTGTGAGACAGCAGTTTGTTATACATTTTGTTGTTTTCTTCACATATCGTGGTGCTTTCGTTAGGAGTATAATTTATATTGATTAGTAAATATACCCTGAATGCTATGCGATATGATTCCTGGAGCCGTTACACATCCTGGAGGATCTATTATGGGTGTGTTGTGCCCGCCGCGTACTTGTCGGCATAATCAATGCGATCGTTGTTGTAACATGGCGGGGTGGGGTGCGGGGAGGTTACGGTTAATTTATGAGTCAAAATATTTGAAAATTAATTGTCTGCCTTCCATCCGGGTCTCGTTCCGCTTGTTTATTGTAGGTTTGTGCTTATTTTATAGGCCAAGCCAGCCCCGCCATCATGTGATGACTGCCATAAGTTTGTCCGTGTAATGTTCAAGGACCATGTCTGTTTTAGGTGTGCCCTGTGTAATATAGATCATAGGTGTAATGTTTGTGCAGTGTGGTCCGTCGAAACGATGGTTAAGTTCCTTGCCCAGAAGGACTTGGCTGGGTCTGACGCGGGGTCAGGCGCTCCGAGAGGAAATCGTGGAGCGCCCGGTTCGGCCGGTGGGGGTGCTCCACGTCCCCAGCTGGAGGTGGCGGAGATGGCACCGCCGGCGTGGTTTGGTCCGGATATGCAGGGTTTTCTGCATAGCGTTCTGCCCACGCTGGTGTCATCCCTGCTACCAAAGGTTGGGGGGCAGTTTCTCCCCATGCCTGCTACGGATCCTGTCCTCGGACAGGATTCTGGACTGGTTACCGAGGGGGCCGTCTCGTACTGCCCCCTGGCGGTCCCGTCTGGCTTCGGCCAGACGGGTTCTGTCTCTCTGCGGCCACCTCCGGGTGGTCCAGTAGCGGTGGCCGGTCCGTCAGGTGTGGGAGCCGTCCGCCAGGACGGCTCCACGGTTGACTCGTCTAGTGACAGCTCTTCGGAGTCTGAAGACGAGGAGGAGAGGTTGCTGCGGCCCGTGAAGCCGCAGGTGGAGAATATGGAGGTTGATTCCGTCCTGGACGGAACCGGCCTCCATTTGTCTGGTTTGGCGCAAGCCAGGTCAGCGGCTCCACCTGCGGCTGAGGCCAATCCGTTACCTTGCACTGGTTCCGCGCGGCTTGGTTTGTCACCAGCCGTCAGGGGAACGGGTGTGCCGAGCCAGGTGTGGTACTCACCTATCTCGCCTGGTCCGGACGTCGGGTGCCGTTGGCGCCCGTGTCCCGCTATGGTTCCGCGACTGTTACGGGTCCGTACGGTTTTCCGTGTTTCATGGGGTGGTGGCGGAACCGTGTGGTAGCGGAGTGCCTGGCGTGTCAGCCGTGGCTCCTTGCCGGGAGGCCGTGGCTGGCAGACCCGTGAGCACATCAACGGGTGACGTGTTTGCGGGGGTATCTTCTTTGGAGGTAGATTGGTCTGATGCTCTGGCGTGGCTAGCCAGAGTGGACCCGTCTGTGGTTTCGGCCACAGCCGATGAAGATGCGCCCCGTCCGTCGGTTGTGTCGATTAGGACGGGGATTTTGCCCGCGGCCCGGATCCAGTCAGTGGGACTGGATCCACGGTTCATTGATTTGTTGGATGCTATTTATAGCAAACAACTAATGACCAATGGTCAGCTCCCTGCGGCCTCCAGGGAGGTGCGGGCAAGATGTCGTATTCCGCGGGGTGAATATGACAGGTATGGTGTAGTCCCGTCGGTCACGGAGGATGACCGATGGGTACTGGGCGTCCAGAGTGCCGGGTCGGGTGG
Organism: Chaetoderma sp. LZ-2023a; assembly: GCA_034401795.1. Taxonomy (NCBI): domain Eukaryota; kingdom Metazoa; phylum Mollusca; class Caudofoveata; order Chaetodermatida; family Chaetodermatidae; genus Chaetoderma; species Chaetoderma sp. LZ-2023a. Next base: position 43,574,057 of record CM067361.1, read on the forward strand.
TCCCGGTCCGGCATTAGTGGATAAGTCCCAGGTACACCAGGAAGAAGTCCTGGCCCTATGCGATGAGGGTGTGAGGGCAGCGATGAGCGCTGTCAATCACTCTTATCGTCTACTTCAGTCGGTGTGGGCTGAAGCGGGGGCAGGCCACCCTGTGCCACCTGTGGCGCTATCGTGTGTTAATGACGGCTTGGTGCTGTCAATGGACGCATTGGCAAGGGTGCAAGCGTGAGTGGCGAAGTCCAGGAGGCAAATGGTCATTGACCATATGCGTCCGGCTACGGCAGTCAGGGAACGTCTTCTTGGGACGCCCCTGACAGGGCCTAGCATCTTTGGTGGCCAAGCGCGGGCCATCTTAGAGGACAACGCCAGTATTGCGCAGAATCGGTTAGCGGTAAATCTACAGCTAGAGCTAGTGCGGCAAGCGCACGCACTAGGGGCTGTGGGCAAACCGCTAACGGGACAGCCTTCAAAGAAACAGAAGAAGCATAAGAGCAAGGCGAAAGCCAGGCCTGTTGCGACTTCTGTTTCGGCTGGGTTCTCGGAGCCGCCGCCGGCGAAGAAACCCAGGAAGGTTGTAGAGGCGCCTACCCTCCCCAATGTTGCTCCTGACCGCCCTAGAGGTGGGAAGGGTAAGGGTAAGGCCTCAAAGGGCGGACAGAAGGGGCCGAAGCGTACCTGAGGGTACGCAAGCTCCCTTCATATCCGCCTGGACCGCACCTGTGCGACAGGAACAGCGGTGCCAGTTATACCCGTCGTGCCTAGAACGAAATGGTTCTCACTCTCTCTCGTTAAGAAAGAGGGGGGGGGGCGGACTGCGAGCCGGACAACCCCGTTAGACGTCAAGGCGTCTATGGTGGGTGGAAGGCTCATGCGTTTCGTCGAGGCCTGGCGAGGTGTGACGTCAGACAGTCTGGTCCTGGGATGGTTATCCCAGGGTTACATGCCGGAGTGGTGGGACTTTCCGCCACAAAATCTGTCTTTGGCACCTGTCTGGACACCCGTACCAAGGGAGCCAGACAAGTTAGAAGCCGTTCAAAAGGAAGTGTCGGGTTTGCTTCTGAAGGGAGCAATAAAACCAGCAAACCGGAACACTCCAGGCTTCTATTCAAACATGTTCCTTGTCCCCAAGAGCACGGGGGGATGGAGACCCATACTCAATCTCAGGCCATTAAATTGGTTTATCCATACGCCTCGGTTCCAGATGGAAACGCCGAGGTCGGTAATGGCGGGATTGAGGAAAGGAATGTGGTGTGTATCGATCGATCTGAAAGATGCATATTTCCACATTCCGGTGAATCGGAGTTGGCACAGGTTTCTGAGATTTGCGTTTCAGAATCAAGTATGGGAGTTTACAGTTCTCCCGTTTGGCCTGTCGACAGCTCCGAGGGTTTTCACAAGAGTGGTCCTTGCGGTGACAGCGTTTCTCAGAAAAGAGAACGTGGCGCTACACACCTACATAGACGACTGGCTGCTCAAGGCAGACTCGGCAGCCAGGTTGAACGTGGATACTGCTCTGACTCTGAAGTTACTTTCAGATCTAAGCTGGATAGTCAACGAGGAGAAATCCGAGTTGACGCCCACTCAACATTTCGTTTATTTAGGGATGCGATTCGACCTCGAGGAGGGCATGGTTTACCCATCAGAGCCCAGAGTGGTGTCTCTGTTAGCCATCCTCAGGAGTTTTCGAGTGGGAAACCACATTCAGGCGAGGCGGTTCCTTCAGATGCTGGGCATGATGGTCTCCATGGAGCAGGTTATCCCGTACGCTGCTCTAATGCGAAGACCTATCCAGTTGTATCTGATGTCTCTGTGGAAACAGAGAACAGAACCCCTGTCAAAACTGGTGCCAGTTTTGGAGCGGATAATATCGCATCTTCTATGGTGGAAACAGCGTCAGAATCTCCTAATAGGGGTTTCGCTGCACCTACCCCACCCCCAGCTGTCCGTTTACACGGATACATCGCTGGAGGGGTGGGGTGCCTGCCTGGGAGAACACCAGGTCTCGGGCACATGGACTCTCCCGGAGAGTCAGCTGCATATCAATCTGTTGGAAATGATGGCAGTGGAACTGGCGTTGGAAGAATTCCTTCCGATGATCAGGGGCAAGGTGATATTGATACGGTCGGACAATTCGACAGTAGTATCATATATAAATCGCCAAGGCGGGACCAGGTCGCCCACCCTGTGCATCAGCGTGTGGCACTTGATTCAATGGTGCAGGAATTACTCGGTTGTTTTGAAAGCAGCTCATATTCCTGGCCGATTGAACATTCTGGCGGATGCTTTGTCTCGCAGACAGAGAATCTTGCCAACAGAATGGTCCCTCAACCCTCCAGTTCTACGACGGATCTTCGAGCATTGGGGCAAACCCAACGTGGACTTGTTCGCCACAAAGGAAAATGCTCAAATCATGACATATGTCTCGCCGATTCCAGATCCAAATGCCGTCGATACAGACGCTCTGGCGATAAGCTGGAGACGGATGCACGCGTACGCGTACCCACCCACCATTCTTCTACCGAAGGTATTGGTGAAGGTCAGGGAGGAGCCGTGTCTGGTCCTGCTAATAGCGCCGTATTGGCCGAGCAGGGCGTGGTTCACGGATCTTCTAGATCTGCTGGTGGAAAATCCTGTGCAGTTGCCCGAGATTCCGAACATAATCTCCCAGGCCAAGGGACGCTTCCTACACGAACGTCCCGAAATGTTCAAATTGACTGCGTGGATGTTGTCAAACAACGTTCCACGTCGGAAGGCTTTTCTCGACAGGCTGCTGATTTCATCGCGGCTGCGAGAAGGAGGTCAACCTTCAAGTCATATAACAACAAGGTTAACAGATTTGCAGACTGGTGTGAAGAAAAGGGTATTGATACCTTTCAATCCACTATTCAGCAAATAGCAGACTTTCTCTGTGAGCTGTTCTTTGCAGGACTAGCTCCCGTCACAATTGCTGGATACAAGTCAGCTTTGGCATCAGTTATCCCTTGTCTAGCCAACAGGGATAGTCCAGAGGTGGCCCAGTTAAATGTGATGTTGAAGGGAATGAGCAATCTCCGCCCGAGACAACCGGTAGTCATTCCAGCCTGGAGTCTATCTTTAGTGCTTAATGTACTGGCCAAGCACCCTTTCGAACCGTTGCGTTCGGCTAGTCTAAAGCATTTGACTCTAAAGGCGGTCTTTCTATTGGCAGCTTCCTCAGCTAGAAGGCGCAGTGAGATCCATGCGCTTTCGGCAGAGAGGAACCGATTTATTGTTTCTGGAGAAGGTCTGCATCTTCTGCCAAGAGCAGAGTTTATGTCAAAGAACCAATCTTTGAGATATCCCGGCAAACCGATCATTATACCGAAGTTAACCAGGTTTGATCGTGATGCCAGTGTCTGGTGCCCGGTCCGTGCTTTGACTAAGTACAAGAAACGGACTGACTCGTTACGGTCGAACGATAGACATCTGTGGATCTGCCATAAAAAGCCTTATGGCGCCGCATCCATGGATACTATCTCTCGTTGGGTGGTCGAATGCATTCAGACTACTCACGAGATGGCGACTGGGCACCAGGTGCAGGGCGTAAGGGCACACGATGTTAGAGGAATAGCCGCCTCGACCGCCCTTTACAATGGTGTTCCGTTAGAGGACATCATGGCCGTTGCACAATGGCACTGTGAGTCCTCATTTACGGATTACTATATGAGGGATGTGTCAGACTCAGCCAATCCACTCGCTTTAGCTGTTTTGAAACGATAGTTAGTGACCACACTGCTTTTCCCCTTTTTTCACTTTGGTAAGAAAAGAACCTAAAGCAGGCATGGTCAAGCGAGAGGATGTCAACCAGATTGTGTCACTGATGGCCGAACCGGTGAATGGTTGTAGGCGGTACGTCTGAAGTCCTGTTATCATAAGGTAATTCAATAGTGAGAGTTTTTTGTATTATGTATATGTATCATGTTCATTCATCTTATATATTCATGCTCATTCCCAGGCTAATACAAGCAATATGCAGGGAGTAGTTAACCCTCTTGGCATATTGGTGTTTTCAGGCGAGATACATGTTCGTTAGTTCTCTCCCTTTTCTTAGGAGGAAAAAGGGGGGGGGGGGAGCTGTGACGCGAATGTGATTCGGTTCCGTGAACTTGACGGTCCTTTTAGGTCTCCGTTAGTCAAGTTTGAAGTCTAAAATCTTTCTCCAAGGGGCAAAATTAGCATGTATGGCTTGCCCCTTCCCACCAGGTTACTGATCAAATCTGGTGTATATCAGAAGTAACAGAATGGTGAGTATTGATCGAAGGAGAATGCAGGAAATGTCAATTTCCCTTTCTCCGAGATCTAACAATACTCGCCATTCTGTTACGGACCCAGCCTCCCAGCCCCACGGAGGCAAGCCATAGTTTTCTCTTGTTTGGTGGCTATGCAAACAATATGAGCTCTATGGTAAACGGGTACTCGGCAGTTGGGAGCCGAGTACCCGGTTCCCAGGAGTCGGTAAAGCTTTCTAAGTCTATAATCCTAGAGCCGCTGTCAAGGGCAGCTGTATATCAGAAGTAACAGAATGGTGAGTATTGTTAGATCTCGGAGAAAGGGAAATTGACATTTCCTGCATTCTTTCGTAATATTACGATTTTAACTAAAAAAGCCGAAGACCATATGCCCAGCACTTCCCACCATTTTCGTTAGGACTGTGCGTCTGTAAAAAAGGGTGAGAGTCTTCTTTGGTTTTTATTTAGTTCTTTAAGTTCTACTTATCTTTATTTGTTAAATCACGGTGTGATCGAGTTAAATGCACTATTATGTTATGTTATTAACATTGGCATAAGATTGGTTTGATTTTTATCCTGTGTTAATGATTGTCTAAATCTCCTCCCACCGTCTGGGGACATGGAGCACTGACCAAATCTACGGGTTTAGCAAGTAGTGATTGAACGGTAATGGATGTTTTTGTGGTGTAATAACAACACCCCACAGACCCCCCCTTGCGGGTTGGTCTGTTGTTTTATTAACCACTATGAAAACATACTTACCGTTCAATCACTACGACCCGGCCTCAGCCACCCCGCGTGGTAAGATTTGAGAATCAGATTTGAAATATTTTGCACTTGAATTTAGAAAAGTGAATCTGTTTCCTATTCAGGCTCTAATGCGCATACGCGAGCGTGCATAGCGACAAGCGTCACTATGAGGCGAGTATAGACTGGTGCCAGTCTATACTTGATGATAGGCTAGAGAGGGGACTCAACCAGAAGACTGGTTGAGGGTCCCTAGGAATAGGAAAAGGCATGGGGAGGTGGGTATGCAGGCATAAAAATCTTATTCTGGTAGCAAAATGCAAATAATTGATTTAGCAAGTAGTGATTGAACGGTAAGTATGTTTTCATAGTGGTTAATAAAACAACAGACCAACCCGCAAGGGGGGTCTGTGGGGGGATTTATGCAATGACATCCTCTCCTGGCTTTGTATTTGCTGTCTCCGAGTAGGGTGAATTCCAAGGCTCTCTGTGCTACTGTGTCTTCTGGCATCCTTAGCACATGGCCAAATATGGTGGTTTCTATGCTTTGGCAGATTTGGGGGCATATGTTCAGCATTGTTTTAATATGGAGTGAGTGATTCAACACTGGCAGTGCTACTTAATTTATCTGAACGAATTCATGGCATGGCACTTGCAGATGCACATATCTGATTATCAAATGCTAAAACATTTTGTAGAACTTACACTGTTTGCATAAACTGAGATAAACATTGATTGTTCTTTCTATACTATCTATTTTATCAAGCATATCTCATCAGTCACCCATATATTAAATGATGTAATTATTTAAATAATTTTGTTATTAAATGTAGATTGTTAATGCATAATTTGAAGTAGATGTGAGGCGCTACATCGTTGGTTCCCAGTTATTTTAACTACATACACATAATTTATGCAATAGGAGTTGGTATCATGTCTTGAGGCCCAATAAAATAATAACCCAATCACATGCCCCTAGCAATTGAGGTAGGTAAATGTAGAGAATTATCTTTCATGGTGTAGGTTATGGTTTCTTTTACTATGTTTTTGCTAAGCACCGCAAAATAAAGCTAGGAAAATAATAAAACTATGAAAATTCAATAGATTTTACAATCAGTCAAGTCTTATGTAGAATATAAATATTGCAATATTTTTGGGAGCAGGTAAATTGTTTCCATTGACATCCATATGCTTTAACCCTTAAGGGCATGTAGCTATTCATTAACCATTTATCCCGCTGAATTCCCCATGTCTCATTTTCAATGCTACCATCCAGGAAAACTATTGAATATTTTGAAATTAATTTGACTGGCAGTTGTTGCTGCCTAAGGCAGCAATGGTTTCCAGTCAAATTATTTTCAGAATATTCACCAGAATAAGTTTTATATCATAAAGAATATACTTTTTCAGGGATTTGTTGGTGAAATGGTTAACTAAATACACAATTAAACATGATCAACATATATTCAAAGTTAGTTAAGTTTATTTACTTTATGCATATAGTAACAGTGACTTCCTGTTACAATCAGTGGGGTTGCCCTTAGCTGGCCTACCACTTAAAACGCAGGAGAAAACTTTCCATCCCACTCACCCCAAACCCAGCCCATATACACCTCCAAATCAGCTCCTGCATCTCAAAATCTGACGCACCCAGCTGGTTATCATATTATATCTCCTGCCAGCCATGAATAATTAAACTGACTTAAAAGAATACGTACAACACTGCTGAATAAGACTAACATCCATTTTGCTATCCACCCCCGCTCCAACCCCACACATCCACCGCCCACAACCCAACCAGACATGTATACAGTTATCGCCTCTCTCAGTCGTCTAGAGGTATAATTTATCACCATTCATACCATCATGCACTTATTTGAGCATGAACAGCACAAATCTCGCCATTCACATACACAATGAGCAAGTCATGTGTTGCACGAATACTGGTTCCAACATGGTATGAAAGCAGTAAATAAATCATTGCTCTCAATGTTGTACACAAATAAAGTGGAAATTGAATACATTTCGCCAAACAATTCTTATTTAGAGGACTAATAAGGTGTAAGATAAGATTCACGTCCAGCAAGATCAGTGTTTACTTTATCACGTCAGTGAACGCTTGACAGCCAGGCTTCCCCGTTCTAAAAATAATGACGTCACGAAAAAACCTATTACATTTTCTTTAATAATTTGCAAAATTCACTCATGATTTGATGTTTTCTGATACCTGGCGGGGTTATTACAGATTCTCAGATACGGGATTTGTGTGAAACTATAAATAGAAACATAGCCACACTATATAATCAGCCATACTACATCCCACTTGACCCACTCACCTTACAATGTAAGTTACATCCACCCAAAAAATTATATACCCATAGCTACCATATATAGTATAGAATTGGCAATCGGCTTGGTTTGAACACATTTGGATCTCTGCCCTACGGATGTTTCCTACCGAATATAATTGAAATCGGCTCAGAGTTAAGAAGTCATTTAAAGGGAAAGTTGATGGACAACGAATGGACAGAAGCCATGGCATAAGCTCAGAATTGAACTTTTCCCATGTATGTATGTAGTTTTTATTATTGTCAAGCATTAGTTCTAGGGACCCTGTCGCTGACAACGCACTGGAACTAGGATATTGCAGTCATCATAGCAATGTGATTTTTACATTTTTCAATTTTCGACCTGAGCGAGGTTTGAACCCAGCCAATTCTGCGGCACCTATCACCTAGCGTTTGGGAGCCGAGTAGCCTACCCACTGGCCCACCATCCAGAGGATATACTATGTTTGTATGGATGGATGGATTACTGTATTCTCCATCGATCAATACTCACCATTCTGTTACTACTGATATACAGCTGGCTCTAGGACTATAGACTTAGAAAGCTTTACCGACTCCTTGGAACCGGGTACTCGGCTCCCAACTGCCGAGTACCCGTCTACCATAGAGTTCATTTCTTGTTTGCATAGCGACAAGAGAATACATGCTTTTTGCAGTTGGAAAGTCTTAAGATATTTTGGATTAATATGGACGTTTCCGAGGATATCAGGTCGTATATTTCCATGTTATTCCATAGTTAAAAGATTTAGGTCTCTAAAAATTTTGTATGTGTCGCATGTTCCAAATTCTAACCCCAAAGAATCTGGGACGTGTGTTAACAACGAAATATGCCAGATGATCGCCTTCCTTTAAATCCCAACAGGCGATCGGCAGATATGAAATTAGGTGTTGGCTTATCGGTGTTTTAACACGATGATCGGCTGACGTCGTTCTCCGTAAGATCCGAGCGGGTGTCGTCACACCCGTGTGTCTCAGATGTTTATGTGAAGAAAATGTTTCATTAATTCGCACATCTGATTCTGGGTGCTGCGTACTTTAATTGGTACCAGAAAAACTGGAATTTTGAAGTTTTGCGTGTTATCACGATCTGTTTGCAATGATCAGTGGTTTCAAAATTCTTGATTTAGATGTGTGGTCTGCAGTTTTACCGCGTGCTACAGCAGTTTGTTTACATTTTGTTGTTTCTTCACATATCGTTTTGGCCTTCGTTAGGAGTATAATTTATATTTATTAGTAAATATACCCTGAATGCTATGCGATATGATTCCTGGTTCCGTTATACATCCTTGAGGATCAGTGTATGGGTGTATTATTGCCCGCTTCGTTCTTGTCGTCATAATCAATGCGATCTTTGCTGTAACGTTGCGGGGTGGGGTGCGGGAGGGTGACAGTTAATTTATGGTCAATATATTTGAAAATTAATTGTCTGCCTTCCATTTTTGTTTCGTTCCGCTGGCTTATTGTAGGTTTGGTTTATAGGCCAAGCCAGCCCCGCCATCATGTGTCGAGTGCCACATATCGTACAGGTTCTATGCAAGGACCATGTCTGTTTCCACTGTACTAAGTGTAGTCTTGACAGTAGGTGTAACGTTTGCGCTGTGTGGTCGGTCGATATGATGCTTAAGTTCCTTGCCAGAAGGACGTGGCAGGGTCTGACGCGGGTTCAGGCGGTCCGAAAGTAAATCGTGGAGCGTCCGTTCGGCCCGTGGGGGCGTTCCACGTCTGCAACCGGAGGTGGCGGAGATGGCACCGCCGGCGTGGTTTGGTCCGGCTAGGCAAGGTGTCTTGCATAGCGTTCTCCCCACGCTGGTGTCGTCCCTGCTGCCAAAAGTTGTAGGGCAGTCTCTCCCCATGTTTGATTCGGACCCTGTCCTTGGACATGGTTCTGGACTGGACACTGAGGGAGCCGTTTCGTACCGCCAGGACGGCTCCACAGTTTTTTCTTTGTCTAGTGACGACTCTTAGGGGTCTGAAGATGAGGAGGCCGAGGAGGAGAGGGTGCTGCGGCCTGTGAGGCCGCGGGTGGAGAGCATGGAGGTCGATTCCATCCTGATGGAACCCGTCCTCTGTCTGGCCTGGCGCAAGCCAGGGGCAGCGGCTCCGCCCGTGGTTGAGGCCACTCCGGGCACCGGTCCCGTGATGGTTGGTTTGCTGCCAACCAACACGGTGATGGGTGTGGCCGGCCAGGCATGGTACTCACCTATCTCATGGGGTGCCGTTGGCGCCTGTGTTTGGCCACGGTTCCTCAACCGCTACGGGTCCGCACGGTTTTCCGTGCAGTCCTACTCCATGGACTGGTGTGTTCCATGGGGTGGCGGCGGAACCGTACGGTACCAGAGTTCCTGGCATATCAGCAATGGCTCCTAGCCGGGAGGCCATTGCTGGTAGGGCCGTGAACATATCAATGGGTGACGTGTTCACGTGAGTCTCCTCCTCGGAGACGGCTTGGTCTGAGGCTCTGGCTTGGCTAGCCAGGGTGGAGCCGTCTGTGGTTTCGACCACGGCCGAGGAGGAGGTACCCCGTCCATCGGTGCATCGATTAGGATGGGGATCTTGCCTGCAGCCCTGATCCAGTCTGTTGGACTGGATCCATGGTTTATGGTGTTGCTTGATACTAGTTATAGCAAACAACGCATGAACAAGGGCCAGCTTCTTGCGGCCTCCATGGAGGTGTGGGCGAGGGGTCGTATTCCACGGGGGGAATACGACAGGTATGGTGTTGTCCTGTTGGTCACCGAGAATGACTGCTGGGTACTGGGTGTTCAGAGTGCTGGAGTGGGTGGCCCCGGTCCGGCACTTGTGGACAAGTCCCAGGCACACCAAGGTGAAGTCCTTTCCCTATGCGATGAGGGTGTGAGGGCAGCTGTGAGTGCTGTCAACCATTCGTATCGCCTTCTTCAGTCGGTGTGGGCTGAAGCGGGGGCAGGCCACCCTGTGCCACCTGTGGCGCTTTCGTGCGTCAATGACGGCTTGGTGCTGTCTATGGACGCACTGGCAAGGGTGTAAGCGCGTGTGACAAAGTCCAGGAGGCAAATGGTTCTTGACCATATGCGTCCGGCTACGGCGGTCAGGGAGCGTCTTCTTGGGACACCCCTGACAGGGCCTAGCATCTTCGGTGGCCAGGCGCGGGCCATCCTAGAGGACACTGCCAGCATTGCGCAGAATCGGTTGGCGGTAAACCTACAGCTGGAGCTAGTGAGGCAAGCGCACGCACTAGGGGCTGTAGGGAAACCGTTAGCTGTCCAACCTTCGATGAAGCAGAAGAAGCAGAAAGGCAAGGCGAAAGCTAAGCCTACTGCGACTTCTGCTTCGTCTGGATTTTCTCAGCCGCCGCCAGCTAAGAAAGCCAGGAAGGTTGTGGAGGCCCCTACCCTCCCCAATGTTGCTCCTGATCGCCCTAGAGGCGGGAGGGCAAGGGGAAGGGTTAGGGTAAGTCCTCCAAGGGCGGAAAGAAGGGAGCGGATCGTACCTGAAGGTACGAGAGCTCCCTTCATATCCGCCTGGACTGCACCTGTGCGACAGGAACAGCGGTGCCAGTTGTACCTGCCGAGCCAAGACAGAAATGGTTCTCTCTCTCTCTCTCTCGTTAAGAAAGGGGGGGGGAGCGGATCGCGAGCCGGACAACCCCGTTAGGCTCATGCGTTTCGTCGAGGCCTAGCGAGGTGTGACGTCAGACAGTCTGGTCCTGGGATGGTTATCCCAGGGGTACATGCCGGAGTGGTGGGACTTTCCGCCGCAGAATCTGTCTTTGGCACCTGTCTGGACACCCGTACCACGGGAACCAGACAAGTTAGAAGCCGTTCAAAACGAAGTGTCGGGTTTGCTTCTGAAGGGAGCAATAAATCCAGCGAACCAGAACACTCCAGGCTTCTATTCCAATATGTTCCTTGTCCCCAAGAGCACAGGGGGATGGAGACCCATACTCAATCTCAGGCCATTAAATTGGTTTATCCATACGCCTCGGTTCCAGATGGAAACGCCGAGGTCGGTAATGGCAGGATTGAGGAAGGGGGTGTGGTGTGTATCGATCGATCTGAGTGATGCATGTTCCCACATTCCTAAGAACGGGAGTTGTCACAGGTTTCTGAGAGTTGCGTTTCAGAATCTAGTATGGGAGTTTAAACCTCCCATTCGGCCTGTCGACAGCTCCAAGGGGTTTTCACCAGAGTGGTCCTTGTGGTGACAGCGTTTCTCACAAAAGAGAACGTGGCGCTTCACACCTACATAGACGATTGGCTGATCATCAGCCAGGTTAGAGGTGGATACTGCTCGGAATCTGAAGTTGCTTTCAGATCTAGGCTAGATAGTCAACAAGGAGAAATCTGAGTTGACACACCACTCAACATTTCGTTTATTTAAGGATGCGATTCGATCTCGAGGACGGCAGTGTTGTTTACCCGTCAGAGCCCATAGTGCTGTCTCTGTTAGCCATCCGCAAGAGTTTCGATTGGGAAACCACATTCAGGCGAGGCGGTTTCTTCAGATGCTGGGCATGATGGTCTCCATGTAGCAGGTATACCAGTACACTGCTCGTATGCGAAGACCTATCCAGTTGTATCTGATGTCTCTGTGGAAACAGAGAATAGAACCCCTGGCAAAACTGGTGCCAGTTTTGGAGGCAATAATGTCGCATCTTGTAGGGTGGGAACGAGCGTCAGAATCTCCTAGTAGGGTTTTTTTCGCTCCACCTACCCCAACCCCAGCTGTCCGTGTACACGGCTGCATTGCTGGAGGGATGGGGGCCCTACCTGGGAGAACACCAGGTCTCGGGCACATGGACTCTCCAAGAGAGCCAGCTGCATATCGATCTGTTGGATATGATGGCAGTGGAACTGGCATTGGGAAGTGTTTCTTCCAAAAGTCAGGGGCAAGCCGATATTGGTCGGGCAACTCGACAGTAGTATCATACAGAAATCGCCAAGGCGAGACCAAGTCACCCACACTATGTACCTAAGTGTGGCACTTGATTCAACGGCGCAGGAATTACTCGGTTGTTTTTTAAAGCAGCTCATATTCCTGGGCGATTGGACATTCTGGCGGATGCTTTGTCTCACAGACAGAGAATTCTGCCAACAGAATGGTCTCTCAACCCTCCAGTTCTTCACAGGATCTTCGAGCATTGGGGCAACCCCAACGTGGACTTGTTCGCCGCAAGGGAAAATGCTCAAATCATGACTTATGTCTCGCTGATACAGATCCTAATGCCATCGATACAGACGCTCTGGTGTTAAGCTGGAGAGGGATGCACGCTTACGCGTACCCACCCACCATTCTTCTACCGAAAATATTGGTGAAGATCAGGGAGGAACCGTGCCTGGTCCTGCTATAGCGCCGTTTGGCCCAGCAGGCCGTGGTTCACGGATCTTCGAGGTCTGTGGGTGGAAAATCCAGTGCAGTTACCCGAGATTCCGAACATAATCTCCCAGGCCTAGGGACGCTTCCTACACGAGTGTCCCGAAATGTTATTGACTGCGTGGTTGTTGTCAAATAACGTTTACACGTTGGCGGGCTTTTCTCGACATGCTGCAGATTTCATCGCAGCTGCGGGAGGGAGGTCAACCTTCAAGTCATATAACAACAAGGTTAACGGATTTACAGACTGGTGTGAGGAAAAGGGTATTGTTACCTTTCATTCCACTATTCAGCAAATAGCAGACTTTCTCTGTGAGCTGGATACAAGTCAGCTTTGGCATCAGTTATCCCTTGTCTAGCCAACAGGGATAGTCCAGAGGTGGCCCAGTTGAGTGTGATGGTGAAGGGAATGAGCAATCTCCGACCGAGACAACCGGTAATCATTCCAGCCTGGAGTCTATCTTTAGTGCTTAATGTACTGGCCAAGCACCCTTTCGAACCGTTGCGTTCGGCTAGTCTAAAGCATTTGACTCTAAAGGCGGTCTTTCTATTGGCAGCTTCCTCAGCTAGAAGGCGCAGTGTGATCCATGCACTTTCAGCAGAGAGGGACCGATTATTGTCTCCAGAGAGAGTCTGCGTCTACTGCCAAGAGCAGAGTTTATGTCAAAAATTCGATCTTTGAGATATCCCGGCAAACCGATCGTTATACCGAAACTAAGTAGTTTGGATCGTGATGCCAGTGTCTGGTGCCCAGTCCGTGCGTTGACTAAGTGCAAAACGGACAGACTCGTTACGGTCGAATGATAGACGTCTGTGGATCTGCCATATGGCGCCGCATCCGTGGATTCTATCTCGTTGGGTAGTCGAATGCATTCAGACTACCCGTAAGATTACGACTGGGCACCAAGTGCAAGGCGCAAGGGCACGATGTTAGAGAAATAGCCACCTCTTCCGCCTTTTACAATGGTGTTCCGTTTAAGGACATCATGGCTGTCGCACAAGGGCACTGTGAGTCCTCTTTCACGGATTACTATATGAGGGATGTGTCAGACTTCGCCATTCCACTTGCTTTAGCTGTTTTGAGACGATAGCTATATGACCGCGCTGCTCTTCTTCCTTTTTTGGCATTTGTAAGAGAGAATTAAGAAGCAGACATGGTCGAGCGAGAGGATATCAACCAGTTGTGTCACTGATGGCCGGACAAGTGAATGGTTAGAGGCTCCAGGTCTGAATTCCAAATATCATGAGGTAATTCACGATTGAGTGTTTTGTATTATGTCTATATATCATGATCATTCATCTTATATATTCATGCTCATTCCCAGGCTAATATATGCAAAGAGCAGTTAACCCTCTTGGCATATTTGTGTTTTCAGGCGAGATGCATGTTCATGAGTTCTCTCCCTTTTCTTAGGAGAAAAAAGGGGGGGGGGAGGGTGGTGCAGTGACGCGAATGTGATTCGGTTCCGTTAACTTGACAGTCCTTTTAGGTCTCCGTTAGTCAAGTTTTTAAGTCTAAATCTTTCTCCAAGGGGCAAAAGTAGCATTTATGGCTTGCCCCTTCCCACCAGGTTACTGATCAAATCTGGTGTATATCAGAAGTAACAGAATAGTGAGTATTGATCGATGGAGAATGCAGGAAATGTCAATTTCCCTTTCTCCGAGATCTAACAATACTCACCATTCTGTTACGGACCCAGCCTCCCAGCCCCACGGATGCCAGCCATGGATTTCTCTTGTTTGGTGGCTATGCAAACAATATGAACTCTATGGTAGACGGGTACTCGGCAGTTGGGAGCCGAGTACCCGGTTCCAAGGAGTCGGTAAAGCTTTCTAAGTCTATAGTCCTAGAGCCAGCTGTCAGAGCCAGCTGTATATCAGAAGTAACAGAATGGTGAGTATTGTTAGATCTCGGAGAAAGGGAAATTGACATTTCCTGCATTCTGCGGTTGTAGTAGTAGAAAGATCCTACAGCTACAATCAGTCCTTTGCTTTTGACCACTCTGTCGTGTCCTCAGCCAAAAGCTTTAGCTTCCTCAGGTCCATTCTTAATCTGAATCTAATCTTGATTTCTTGAGGTCACCTCCGGCACACTTAACATATTTATGCAATGACATCCTCTCCTGGCTTTATATTTGCAGGCTCCAATTAGGGCAACGTAAAGAGCTTAAGGGCTTTGAGTGCCTTCTCAACTTCTGCTGTTTTAATTGGTTTTAGTAATGGTCTGAGGGTCACCTGAAAAAGGGTGCAAGGGTGCATCATCCTGGTTGGTGAACTGCTCCTTGAAACATTCTCGAATTGCGTCAGCTTTGCCAAGATCAGTCCTGATAAAGCAGCCTTCAGAGTTACATGTATGTACACAACTCTCAGGGCTCAAAACACATCATGACAGTACTAGTCATGCATGGCAGTGACTTCATCTGCTATTGAATCTGTTTGTTGAATCCAGGATCTTTTAAGCATTCAGTGATGTGGCTCAGAATGTTATTGCATTCCCTGCATAGTTTTAGTACATGTATTACATATAATCATTAATCCGATTAAAATTCAAGTCGTAATTTCAGGACAATACAGGATAGCTGGTGAATCATTTGAAATATGGTGTAGAATTTTAAAAAAAAATGTACCTGGTGGTCATGTCATGGTTGAGAACAAAAGACGACTATTTAAAAAAAAATTTACCACTGGAATGACTGGCTAGATAACCGACTTAGTTTTTCCAGTGGTAAATTTTCAAATATAGTTTCCTACAGGTTCTGCAAATCAACATTTTCTATGAGAAAATCAAACTTTTCCTGAACAAATTTGTACATTAACATGTTAAATAGTTTTCTTATTTATTACCGTTACAGATATGTAATATGTAATTACAAGACAGACATTGATTGGTATGTCTCTTGGTAGGAGGGCTATCACAGGTGTGAAATAGTCTTTTGCCATACAGAACAAAATATTTTTGAAAATGTACCACAGTTGGACTGACTGTAAATCATTCCAGTGGAAGTTTTTAAAAAATAGAGGGTTCTCTTGCTGTGCAAATGAACATAATTTCTATGAGAAAATTTAAATTTTCCTAAACAAATTGAATACAGTGTATGTGGTTTCAAAATATTCCACAGGTTTTCTTCATAAATGCAAGGAATAGTCCTCTATTAACAGATTAATACTCAAGATTGGTATAAAAAATCTAATTTTCTGCTTTGTGAATGTCCATTTACAGGCCAGGAGTTGACTATTTTAAAATCTACTACTAGAATGACTGGCTTGGTCATCGATACATTCAGTCCAGTAGCAATTTTGAAAGGCAGTCTTCTCTTGGCCTGTTTATCGTCTCATAAAATAATGAATATTTAGGCCATTTCATTCTGAATTCGCTGGGGGTTTAAGGCATGTAAAAGCCATCTTAGGATTTGTCGTTTCAGTCAAAAAAATTTCAAACGAAGGAGCAAAGGATTAACTATTATATGTATTATGTACAGTATCATATATATGTATACTATAAGTGCATATAGAATTAAATGGGTTAATTGGTAAGAAACAATGATTTAAATAATGATTTTAATGTCAAAATTGAAAATGATTTAGAAAGTACATGGCATTTTAATGGACTTAAAGTTCTCATTTATTCTTAAAATTTATGACTATTTGCTACGTTATGGACACTTTAACTAACTAGAAGTGTAGCCGCCATTTAGATAAATATTTGCTGGCACCATTATTTCAGCTTCTATTGTCTTCGCCGGTGTATTCTGAGAGAAATTTGACAACGCTGTTGCTGCCAGAGTAAGAAATGACTGTCAATAAATTTGCTCGAAATATCTTCAGCAGGTCTTCACACTGACTGCCCTGCTGATTATTTTGAGAACAATTAGATTGAAAGTTGTTCATCAACGATTTTCAGCCAAATTGTTAAAACTTTGCCTAGTGACAATTGTATTATCAGTTGATTATTTTGACCAAAATTTGACGGCAAGCTGTTGCTGCTTGGAAGCCAGCAAAAGAAAGACCAGTATTAGCATTACGAGAATGGTTTTCTATGAACAATTGCTCACAGGCGAAGACAATAGAGTCTGAAATAATGGCGCCCGCAAATATCTATCTAAAATGGCGGCTACAGTCCAAGTTTGTTAGTGTCCAAAAAGTAACAAATAGTCCTAAATTTAGCCAGGATATGTATCTTTTATGAATAGATAAGAACTTTAGCACAAGCACAAAGCCAGTTTTTCCCAAAGGGCTTAAAGTTATCCTGAAGCAATAACAGTAGGAAAATATTTGAAAATTTCAGTGACGATCGCCGCGCCAAGTCCAGTATAAACCATTCCCATAACGCTAATGCTTGTACTGTTGGCCTCCGAGGTGAGCTGATCTACATGTATAGCATGCAGCAAACATATAGTAGTTCGATTCTAAATGTGTATTTATTATTGTAAACGTGAAATGTGCTAAGCTAGATATTTTTATAGCAATTTGACTGACAATTGTTGCTACCGATAGCAGCAACAACTTTCCTTCAAATAAATACTAGCTAACGTAAGGAAAATGATTTGACTGAAAATCGTTGCTGCAACAACTTTCAACCAAATTGTTCTGAAAATAATCAGCAGGACTTTCCATGTAGTAACTAGGGTTGCACGATTTTTCGATTAATCGCGATTATATAATTCAAAATGATCGTGGACGATTATAAAATTAAATATATCGTATAATCGTTTGGTTGAAATTTTTGTCAAGACACTTATGCTTGTGAAACTCTGCTCGCGTTACCAATCATGGAAACAAACATCCGGCGATCGGCCGAATGTGTGAATGATTAAATAAACTAAATAAATAACTGATTTGTTTGTATATTAACTAAGTCAATACTTAGGGAGAAAATGCGTTGAATTTCCATGATATTTCGCTTAATTGAAGCCTAGGCTTCCATTAGGAGAAGAGGTGTTCAATTTCCAACCCAACATCTCTGAGAAAGGGGGTGGGCTTATATTAGAGTTTTACCAAAAAAGTTTTCTAAAACTGATACCACGGAAATTCAACGCATTTTCTCTCGTAAAAATTCCCACCGCCTACGCCTATGTTTAATGTATACCTCAAAACATCAGCGGGGAGGTGAAATTATTTGATCTGAGCGCCTAAATATTGCGTATCCTTTAATAAAGGTTGTTTATTAAATCAAAATTAATCCACAATTTGATATAAAATGGCATCGCGAAAAATACAAATCACGTGATTCGCCTCCAATTGAAGAGTTTATTTTAGAGCGAGTACTCGGATATAAATATTCTGGAATCGGGGACTCAGAACTCCGGAATTTCTATATATTATCATTGCACGATAGGAACTTAGTATTATACTGATCCAATCGAAAAATAGAGGCGTGGCTTCTTCAAGAATACACCTCTACTGTAATGACCGGCCATCTTATTACGTCATCACAATGACGAGACTGTTACACAGACTCCACTTCGGAGACCAGACAGATCAGGACCCAGTCTATCTCTGTAGCGCACTGTAATAGCAACACTGTGGATCGTGTAGATTTTGGTATCATATTAACCTCTGTCTCACTAACTTAATACAGACATTAAAATCGACTCGATCCATTCAGGGCTTCGTGTGATATCAACATCCACGCATCGTCAGCAAATTCTTGACATCGTTTTGTGCGCCACAGATTTGAATTTTACGACGAATTCAGAGGGACTATTTTTCTGTTAACTACTAGTCATCCAGACTACTATAGGCTTTATATCATTTCGTTTTGCATGAATTAATATTGTCTGGTATGAGGAGAGTAGCTCTCGTGCCATTTTAATTTTCAATTCTCTCTACGGTACTCTACCACTATATTTTGGTGGAAATCACTACGCCAATGGCTACTCAATACATACGAGATACTTTTCTCGATCTCGAATCGAAGGAGATCTCGCGAGATACGAATGATACTGATCTGAATAACTGGTACCCGTTTGATAAACTCCCGTTAGCGTATAATATCTCGTGAGAACACGCCGCCTCCCATCGCAAAAGAGCCGCTGGCTCGCCAACTTAAGAAACCGGCTATATTGTCGTTCGTAATAATTCAATTTAGATCATTTAATGTTGATCGGCGTTACAAAATTGATGCACATTTTCTCCCGTGGTTGTTTGGTACATAAATTTGGTCTTAAAATATATTTATAATAAGGAAGGTATTTAATCACGCCAAGACTGTTTTACGCGCATTTTGACTACAAGAGTGTGGAATAAACATTATTATATCTTGAACATACGTGGCTTACTATTAGTATTAATCAAATAGGTGGTCGAGATTTACAAATCCAAGGCCGGTATTGACTTCTAGAGGGGCCGGAAATGTATCAGGGCAGAGATCGGTCTGAAGTAAACACACCCTGTGTGACACGATTGTTATTATTATACACGCTATTCTTACAAATTTGCTCTACAATCTTCTGAGTTAAGGGGTGGGCTTCTAATACTGAGTTTTGCCGTTTTGAAACTGCTAAGAAATCATTGGAGCTCATGTCAAAGGGGGTGGGCTTCTATTAGAGCATAGGCTATAATTAAGCGAAATACGGTAGTTCATGATTAATCGTATGATCGCGATTATTTGTATTAAATGATCGCGATTATGAAAATTGAATAATCGTCCAACCCTAGTAGTAACACATTCTGAAGATATTTCTAGCAATTCGCTTGACAGTCGTTGCTGACTAAGGCAGCAACAACGTTATCAAATTCTTCTCAGAATAATTAGTGTTAAGCTGCCAATATTATTAGCTAATACATGTTTGTACAATTACCTAGGCCTGTGTCATAAACGTAATAGAGATCCGCCATGAAATATATTTGCATAGATGAGACAGTAGCTCAGCAAAGCACATGCATGAGCTGTCATGCAGTGCCATGCTTACTTACTGACTGAGCAGATTTGAACATATTTCGCGTCTGATCTTGACAACGTATACGACACAGGTCTACCGAATTGTATGTACATATGTAAGCTAATCACATTGAAAATCTAGCAATGACTATTCTGGGAAGAATTTGATAAAGTTGTTGTTGATTTAGTCAGCAACGACTGTCAATCGAATTGCTCGAAATATTGTCAGAATGTGTTATTACATTGATAGTCCTACTGATGATTTTAAAAACAATCTGATTGGAAGTTGCTGCAGCAACGATTTTCAGTCAGATCATTTTCAAAACGTTAGATAGTAGAACTTGCATTTTTGGTGATTATTTTGCAAATAAGTTGAAGGAAAGTTGTTGCTGCTATCGGCAGCAACAGTTATCAGTCAAATTGCTATAAAAAATATCTAGTATAGCACGTTTAAGGTTTACAATAGCAAATAGACAATTAGAATCGAACTCCCTACACACTTACTACACGCTATACAGGTAGATTCGTTCACCTCGGAGGCCAACAGTACAATGGCTAGCATTAACGTTACGGGAATGGTTTTATAATGGACTTGGCGCGACAGCGAGAACAGTAGAATACCAAATAATGGTGGCTACAAAAATCAAGGTAAAATAGGTGCTCAGAAGACGATTTGCAATGAAATTTTCAATGATTTTCCTAATGTTATTGCTTCAGAATAACTTTAAGCATATCCTCAAGCCCTGTAAAAGGGTTTATGCCCAGTTAAGCCCAAAGGGCATCGCTCCATTACTGTTTGGGATTGTACTTACATGAGACATGACTTTTGTGGTTTGGAGATAGGCAGGTTGCGCCATGTCTACTAATGTTAGTCTAGTTTCAAAATTGTTCACTTAACCATAAGTAGTTTCCACAGAAATTTCAGTTCTGTATTTGGAACATGGAAAACAACCATCTGCTTGGCGCTAGTGTTGAAGTCATTTCTATCAGCAGAGTCAATGTGTAGTACAAATTATGTCAATGCGTCTACTAATGTTAGGCTAGTGCCAAAATTGTTTACTTAACCAAAAATAGAGATCTACTGTAGTACTGATTCTATTATTATTGTTATATGCTCTATCCTACAGCCCATTATCACGCTAACTCCCGCTAAGCACACCAATTAACAGTTTTGCTATGAATTACTAATGACTTACAACACAAAACTTATTTACAATGTATCACTAGTGATTGATCATTTGACACAGGAAATGTCCCAGACTAGGTTTCGATAAATCATCAAATGGAAGATCCACATTTAAATAAATATGGCCGACATACTGGAATTGATGCTGCTACTAGTCTAGAGTTGAAATATTCAAATTCACCTTTAATTGTATATATTCATTGTTCAAGAAATAATTTCCACAAGAAATTCAGTTCTGTCTTTAGAACACGGAAAAAACAGCTGCTGCTCATCGCTAGTTGTTATTACACCACAAAAACATCCATAACCGTTCAATCACTACTTGCTAAATCAATTATCTGCATTTAGCTACCAGAATAAGATTTTTATGCTTGCATACTCTCCTCCGCATACCTATTGCTATTAATATGGGCCCATAACCAGGCTACTGGTTAAGTCCATCTCCAGTTTATAACCTGATATAGACTGGCACCAGTCTGTACTCACTTCCTAGTGACGCCTGTCACTATGCACGCTTGCGCATACGCACTGGAGCCCAAATAGGAAACAGATTCACTTTTCAATTATTCTGCCTAAATATTATCAGAAAGTTTTTATAGCTTTGCGCTGTGTCAGCTTACTATTGAAGGACTTCCTCACGCTAAATATGCCTACTATGAAGTCTATCCTCCCTAAATTATGGTTTTGGAAGTATTTTGTGGTTATATTGAACTTTATAACTATGTGTATAAATGTTGCCGGTTTTTGTGGGGTTTAGTTTTCGTGGTACCAACCGTAATATGCCTAAGTCATCATCATCTAAAATCCCTCTATTACTCCAATGAGCCCTTATTCACTTTCAGTTTAGTGCATTACAAGGAATTATGTTTATTTCCCTATGAAAGATTGTTTTCTTGTCGTTAGGGATTTTTTAATTTGAACTTTTCCGGCCTTTCTTTGAAATGCGTTTGCATGTTTCTAGACTCTTTTTAACAAAATTCCAAGCTGTATGCTTATTTGTAATCTTTTTTTGTTTTTAAAATGACCGATAAAATCAAGTGCACATCCTCAATGTGTGACCGAGTTCACTCTGCGGAGTATGGAGGACATGTCTGTTCAAAGTGCACTACTTGTACCCCACAACGATGTGCATGATTTGCATAGGGTGGTCTGACGTCCGTTTCTCCTTCGATCAATACTCACGGTACTCACCATTCTATTACTTCTGATACAAGCTATCCTGGATAGCTGGCTCTAGGACTGTAGACTTAGTAAGCTTTACCGGCTCATGGAACCGGGTACATGGCTCCCAACTGCCAAGTACCTGTTTGCAATGGAGCTCATTCTTGTTTGCATAGCAACCAGAGCTACAGGCTTTTTGTGCAGTTGGAGTCTTAAATCTTTTTCTGTGAATTGTGATAGCTTTGTGCGCTCTCTAAGGATTATATTGGATTACCATGAAAGTAGCCGATGATAACCAGGTCGTATATTTCCATGTTATTCTATAGTTAAAAGACTTAGGTCTTCCAAATTTCGTCTGTGTCGCATGTTCCAATTTCTGACCCTGAATCTGGGATGTGTGTTAACAACGAAATATGCCAGATTGATCGCCTTTAACCCCAACAGGCGATCAGCAGATATGAAATAAGGTGTTGGCTTTATGGTGTTTAAACACGGAAATCGGCTGACATCGTTCTCCGTAAGATCTGAGCGGGTGACGTCGCACCCATGTTGTCTCAGATTTTTATGTGAAGAAAATGTTTCATTAATTCGTGCATCTGATTCTGGGTGCTGCGTACTTTATTGATACCAGAAAAAATTTGGAATTTTCAAGTTTTGCGTGTTATCATGATCTGTTTGCAATGATCGGTGGTTTCAAAATTCTTGATTTAGATTTCTGGTCTGTGGTTTTACTGTGTGCTACAGCAGTTTGTTTACATTTTGTTGTTTCTTCACATATCGTTTTGGCCTTCGTTAGGAGTATAATTTATATTGATTAGTAAATATACCCCAAATGCTATGTGATATGGTTCCTGGTTCCGTTATACATCCTTGAGGATGTACAAAATGTTATCATGATAGTAGGTGTAACATTTGTGCAGTGTGGTCGTCCGACATGATGGTCAAGTTCCTTGCCCAGAAGGACTTGGCAGGATCTGACGCGGGGTCAGGCAGTCCCAAAGTAAATCGTGGAGCGTCCGTTTCGGCCCTTGGGGGCGTTCCACGTCAGCAAACGGCACCGCTGACGTGGTTTGGTCCTGCTATGCAAGGCTTCTTGCATAGCGTTCTGCCTATGCTGGTGTCGTCTCTGCTTCCAAAAATTGTATGGCAGTCTCTTCTCGTGCTTGGTTCGGGCCCTGTCCTTGGACATGTTTCTGGACTGGCCACCGAGGGAGCCATCTCATACGGCTCCCTGGCAGTCCCGTCGGGCTCCGGCATGATGGGGTCTGTCTCTCTGCGGCCACCTCTGGGTGGTCCAGTAGCGGTGGCTGGTCCGTCAGGCATGGGAGCCGTCCACCAGGATGGCTCCACGGTTTTCTCGTCTAGTGACGACTTCGGGGTCTGAAGACGAGGCAGCCGAGGAGGAGAGATTGCTGCGGCCTGAGATGCCGTCGGTGGAGAACATGGAGGTCGATTCCGTCCTGGACGGCTCCACGGTTTCCTCATCTAGTGACGACTCTTCGGGGTCCGAAGACGAGGAGGAGAGATTTCTGCCGCCTGAGATGCTGTGGGTGGGTAAAATGGAGGTCGATTCCGTCCTGGACAGAACCGTCCTCCATCTGTCTGGCTTGGCGCAAGCCAGGGCAGCGGCTCCGCCCGTGGTTGAGGCCACTCAGGTACCGGGCACTGGTCCCGTGATGGTTGGTTTGCCGCCAAGCGACACGGTGACGGGAGTGGCTGGCCAGGCGTAGTACTCACCTATCTCGCCTGGTCCGGTGGTCAGGCATGGGGGTGCCGTTGGCACCCGTGTGTGGACCTACTCCATGGACTGGTGTTTTTTATGGGGTGGCGGCGGAACCGTACGGTACCGGAGTTCCTGGCATATCAGCAATGGCTCCTAGCCGGGAGGCCGTTGCTGGTAGGGCCGTGAACACGTCAACGGGTGACGTGTTCACAGGAGTGTCCTCTTCGGAGACAGACTGGTCAGAGGCTCTGGCTTGGATAGCCAGGGTGGACCCGTCTGTGGTTTCGACCATGGCCGAGGAGGATGCACCCCGTCCATCGGTGGCATCGATTAGGATGGGGATTTTGCCCGCAGCCCGGATCCAAGGTGTATGGAGTTATTGGATGCTATTTATAGCAAACAACTGCTGACCAAGGGCCAGCTTCCTGCGCCCTCCAGGGAGGTGCGGGCGAGGTGTCGTATCCCATGGGGGAATATGACAGATATGGTGTATCCCAATGGTCACCAAGGATGACCACCGGGTGCTGGGTGTCCAGAGTGCTGGAGCGGTTGGCCTCGCCCCGGTGCTGGTGGACAAGTCTCAGTACACCATGACGAATTCCTGTCCCTATGCGATGAGGGGGTGAGGGAAGCAATGAGTGCTGTCAATCATTCTTATCGCCTTCTTCAGTTGGTGTGGGCTGAAGGAGGGCAGGCCACCCTGTGCCACCTGTGGCGCTTTCATGTGTCAATGACGGCCTGGTGCTGTATATGGATGCATTGGCAAGGGTGCAAGCGTGAGTGATGAAGTCTAGGAGGCAGATGGTTCTTGACCATATGCATCCAGCTACTGCCGTTACTGGCCCTAGCATCTTTGGTGGCCAAGCGTGGGCCATCTTAGAAGACACTGCCAACATCGCGCAGAATTGGTTGGCGGTTAATCTACAGCTAAAGCTAGTGCGTCAGGCGCACACACTAGGGGCTGTAGCCAAGCCGCTAACCGGACAACCTTCTAAGAAGCAGAAAAAGCACAAAAGCAAGGCAAAAGCTAAGCCTAGTGCTGCTTCTGCTTCTGCTGGGTCTTCTCAGCCGCCTCTGGCGAAGAAGGCCAAGAAGGTTGTGGAGGCCCCTACCCTCCCCAATGTTGCTCCTGATCGCCCGAGAGGCGGGAAGGGGAAGGGTAAGTCCTCTAAGGGTGAAAAGAAGGGAGCGGATCGTACCTGCGGGTATGAGGGCTCCCTTCGTATCTGCCTCGACTGCGCCTGTGCGACAGGAACAGCGGTGCCAGTTAGACCAGCCAAGCCAAGACCAAAATGGTTCTCGTCAAAAGAGAGGGGGGGGGGGGAGCGGATCGCATACCAGACACCCGCATTAGGCGGCGATGCGTCTGTAGTGGGTGGAAGGCTCATGCATTTCGCCGAGACTTGGCGAGGTGTGACGTCAGACAGTCTGGTCCTGGGATGGTTATCCCAGGGGTACATGCCGGAGTGGTGGGATTTTCTACCACAAAATCTCTCTTTGGCACCTGTCTGAACACACGTTCCAAGGGAACCAGACAAGTTAAAAGCCATTCAAAACAAAGTGTCGGGTTTGCTTCTGAAGGGAGCAATAAAACCAGCAAACCGGAACACTCCAGGATTCTATTCAAACTTGTTCCTTGTCCCCAAGAGCACAGGAGGATGGAGACCTGTACTCAATCTCAGGCCATTAAATTGGTTTATCCATACGCCTCGGTTTCAGATGGAAACTCTGATGTCGGTAATGGCAGGATTGAGGAAGGGAATGTGGTGTGTATTGATCGATATGAAAGATGCATATTTCCACATTCCAATGAACAGGAGTTGTCACAAGTTTCTGAGATTTGCGTTTCAGAATCAAGTGTGGGAGTTTGTAGTCCTCCTATTTGGCCTGTCGACAGCTCCACTGGTTTTCACCAGAGTGGTTCTTGCAGTGACAGTGTTTCTCAGAAAAGAGTACGTGTCGCTTCACACCTACATAGACGATTGGCTGATCAAAGCAGACACATCAGCCAGGTTAGAGGTGGATACTGCTCTGACTCTGAAGTTACTTTCAGATCTAGGCTGGATAGTCAACAATGAGAAATCCGAGTTGGCACCCACTCAGCAGTTCGTTTATTTAGGGATTCGATCTCGAGGAGGGCAGGGTTTACCCGTCAGAGCCCAGAGTGGTGTCTCTGTTACCCATCCTCAAGAGTTTTCGATTGGGAAACCACATTCAGGCGAGGCGGTTTCTTCAGATGTTGGGCATAATGGAGCAGGTAATCCCGTACGCTGCTCTGATGCGAAGACCTATCCAGTTGTATCTGATGTCTCTGTGGAAACAGAGAACAGAACCCCAGTCAAAGCTGGTGCCAGTTTTGGAGCCAATAATCTCACATCTTGTATGGTGGAAAAGGCGTCAGAATCTCCTAGTAGGGGTTTTGCTGCACCTACCCCACCCCAGCTGTCCGTGTACATGGATGCATCGCTGGAGGGATGGGGGCCTGCCTGGGAGAACACCAGCTCTCGGGCACATGGACTCTCCAAGAGAGCCAGCTGCATATCAGTCTGTTGGAAATGATGGCAGTGGAACTGGCATTGGAAAAGTTTCTTCCAAAAGTCAGGGGCAAGGCGATATTGATACGGTCAGACAACTCGACAGTAGTATCATACATAAATCGCCAAGGCGGGACCCAGTCACCCACACTATGTATGAAGGTGTGGCACTTGATGCAATGATGCAGGAATTACTCGGTTGTTTTGAAAGCAGCTCACATTCCTGGGCGATTGAACATTCTGGCGGATGCTTTGTCTCGGAGACAGAGAACTCTGCCAACAGAATGGTCTCAACCCACCAGTTCTTCACAGGATCTTCGAGCATTGGGGCAAACCCAACGTGGACTTGTTCGCCACAAAGGAAAATGCTCAAATCATGACTTATGTCTTGCCGATTCCAGATCCAAATGCCATCGATACAGACGCTCTGGCGATAAGCTGGAGAGGGATGCACGCTTACGCGTACCCACCCACCATTCTTCTGCTGAAGATATTGGTGAAGATCAGGGAGGAACCGTGCCTGGTCCTGCTAATAGCGCCATTTTGGCCCAGCATGGTGTGGTTCATGGATCTTCTAGATCTACTGGTGGACAATCCAGTGCAGTTACCCGAGATTCCGAACATAATCTCCCAGGCCAAGGGACGCTTCCTACACGAGCATCCCGAAATGTTCAAATTGACTGTGTGGATGTTATCAAACAACGTTCCACGTCTGAAGGTTTTTCTCGACAAGCTGTGAATTTCATCGCAGCTGCGAGGAGGTCAGCCTTCAAGTCATATAACAACAAGTTTAACAGATTTGCAGACTTGGGAAGGAAAGGGTATTGATACCTTTCAATCCACTATTCAGCAAATAGCAGACTTTCTCTGTGAGCTGGTCTTTTCAGGACTAGCTCCTGTCACAATTGCTGGATTCAAGTCAGCTTTGGCATCAGTTATCCCTTGTCTAGCCAACAGGGATAGTCCAGAGGTGGCCCAGTTGAATGTGATGGTGAAGGGAATTAGCAATCTCCGACCGAGACAACCGGTTGTTATTCCAGCCTGGAGTCTATCTTTAGTGCTTAATGTACTGGCCAAGCACCCTTTCAAACCGTTGCGTTCGGCTAGTCTAAAGCATTTGACTCTAAAGGCGGTTTTTCTATTGGCAGCATCCTCAGCTAGAAGGCGCAGTGAGATCCATGCACTTTCAGCAGAGAGGGACCGATTTATTGTCTCGGGAGAGGGTCTGCATCTACTGCCAAGAGCAGAGTTTATGTCAAAGAATCAATCTTTGAGATATCCCGGCAAACCGATCATTATACCGAAACTAACTAGGTTTGATCATGATGCCAGTGTCTGGTGCCCAGTCCGTGTTTTGACTAAGTACAAAAGATGGACAGACTTGTTACGGTCGAATGATAGACATCTGTGGATTTGCCATAAGAAGCCATTTGGCGCTGCATCCATGGATTCTATCTCTCGTTGGGTAGTCGGATGCATTCAGACTACCCATGAGATTGCGACTGGGCACCAGGTGCAATGCGCAAGGGCACACGATGTTAGAGGAATAGCTGCCTCGACTGCCCTTTACAATGGTGTTCCGTTAGAGGATATCATGGCTGTTGCACAATGGCACTGTGAGTCCTCTTTCACGGATTACTATATGAGGGATATGTCAGACGCCGCCAAGAGCCTAGTACCCGGTTCCAGGAGCCGGTAAAGATTACTAAGTCTATAGTCCTATGGCCAGCTATCTAGGATAGTCAGAAGTAATAGAATAGTGAGTATTGTTAGATCTTGGAGAAAGGGAAATTGAGATTTCCTTCAATTAAGGTTTTCATCTAAACAAGCGCTGCCCTCTGGTCTTTCTTCCCCCACCCCCACACCTTGCTGTTATGTCTAAAGTTGTGTCTTTTGCTAAATCTAATGTATCTATACCATCAGCAACGGAGTGGGGGGGAACTTCTTCGGCGAATTCTGAAGCCGTTTTGGTCTTGTATGCAAGATTCGAGTCATCTGCGTCTGTTCTGATCAAATCGTTAGATGAAAGGATTTCTTCTGCCATCCGTGAGGCCAAGAAACAAGACGTTTCATCCGAATCGGACATTGGCCCGAGGGCTACCCCCGCAAATGGGGAAACATATTCCTGTTACGTTCCGTCAGGAAATCAGGTCTCCGAAGCAAAAAATTAGAGCAAATAAGCTCTCAAAGGTGAACTCGAGCAGGTCTTCAGGTCAAACCCACGTGAGTCTTGAGGTTGAAAAATAAGAAAAGGTATGACCCTCAAGCAGTGGCGGTGGCAGAAGCCCCAGTCCTAAACTCATATGCCAATGTCAAAGAGCAAAAAATTAGAGCAAATAAGCTCTCGAAGGTGAACTCGAGCAGGTCACCGGGTCAAACCACATGAGACTTGAGGTTGAAAAAAGAAGAAAAGACATGACCCTCAAGCAGTGGTGGCGGCGGCGAAAGCCCCCATCCTAAACACATATGCTAATGTCAAAGCCTTGGTCATTCCGGTTGTCAGAAATGTCCACAGATCGCCTGTAGCTAGTGTTCATCAGTTACCGGTCTGACTTCCGGTTTGCGTATTTCCGGTTCCTATGCTTATTCTGGTTTTTTACTGTACATTCGGGTTCAGTTTCCGGTTGTCTTCTTCCGGTTTGCGCATTTCCGTTTCCGATTTTTCCACTTCTGGGTTTCGTACATCTGGGGATATGGTCATTTCCGGATTTCATGGTGTTCTATGATTAACTTCAGGTTCTATCTTCCTTTTTTGGTTTTCCGGTGATAGCTGTTACTGGGATTCTAGGTTTGTCTTTCCTAGGATCTAGTCATCATCTTGCCTGAGAGTTAGTCTTATTTCAGTAAGTGCTTTTAAAATCGGAATGTTTAATCGCTGAAAATATTAATTCCGAGACATTGCCAGTCTTGAAGTCTCTCTTGGAATTGTAGATATTCAGCATTTATTCTTTTATCAGTGAAACAATTCAACGTAATTAAAGAGTCTTCCGACTGGTTGCCGGATGGGTTTTTTGTTGCAGCTGATAAGTCAGTCTGTATTCTACGCATTATCTCTAGATACATAATTTTTAATTTCATCCAACTTTAGATGGCCAGTTGTCTTCGGGCCATTCAGCCTTTTTTCGCGCTCATTTTTCCTCTTATGTCGGCAGGTTGACATATTTATTTAAACCAAAGGGAGTTAATTTCTTGAAGAAAAACCCTGTTTCTAGCATAATTCTTAGTCTAATTCTGACAGGCGCTGAAAGGAAAAGATTCAGTAGTGGATTCAGAGGGAGGAGAATGGCTCTAAGATTAATGATTACGAGAGCAAGAAGACACTGAGAATAGAGAAATAAAACAAAAAGGAAGAAGGAATAAAAGCCGAGTTTTTTCTTCAGCGTTGTCATGGTTTTGGTGAGTCATTTCGCTTTGATTTTATATCGCCTGTGTCTTTCAGCGTTTTGTTTCGTGATTCAACCCATAGTGTTTCATCATAATCAAGTATCAGTGTTTTATGTATTTAACATTCGAGCTGAGCCCGGAGATTCATTATCAATCTATCAATCATTCCTTTTATTGGCATATCAAACACAATGGGATACGTCTTTACAAAGATGATAATATTGGTTCTAAGTCTATCCTTCATGCCCCTTCTCATTCGGCGAAAGTTTTCTTCTAGTCATGTTTGCCTTCCTCTCTCTCATTCAGTCTCCCTCCTTTTCCCCTCCTTTGGGGTTTTCCCATATTTCATCTTTTATCAATCCTCTCCAGGGATCTTCTGGTCCTGTTCTTTCCTCTTCATCTTCCATTCTTCTTAATTCCTCTTCTTCCTCCTTTGATCATCTTGATCCGATCGTTTCTGTCATTCTCTCCTTTGATCTTGAGTTTCAAATTGTTGATTAAGGTCTGGTTTTCTCATTGTTTTCTGTGCTTAGGATCACTTTCCATGTCCTCTGGTCAGGATGTTGTATCTGATCACTCTTATTCCTTTCCTGATTCTTTACAGTTTTCTTCTCTTCAAGCTTCCAGGAGGCCTTGCTCTCCTCCATCCATTTGAACTGTTGATTCTATGACCTCTGGTGACTCTTCTCATCATTTTTCATCTCCATCTCTAAATCCTTCTTCTAATTCTTCAATTCCCAAGTCAGTCAGGGCTGAGGAGATTTTGTCCAGTCAGGGTCTCTTCGGATGACTGGTCCCTGGCTCACAGGTGGGTTGATTAGACTCTCTTCCTTTTAAGGATGAGTTTTCTATAGACCTTCCTTCTTTTGTATTGGCTCTTTCTTCTTCTAATTCTTCTTCCTTGTCTCCTCAGGTCCTTCCAATTGACAATTTGGTCATTAAAATGTTAGATTTCTTTGTGAATGATGTTAATTCTAAGGAGTTTTCTCTTACCTCTAAATATGATGCTCCTTTTTCAGATCCCAAAAGATGATTACTTACGAGTCGCCACGTCTCTCTCTCTCTCTCTCTCTCTCTCTCTCTCTCTCTCTCTCTCTCTCTCTCTCTCTCTCTCTGGATCTTCCTGGGAAGTTCTTTCCTCTCATGTTATAGATTTTTCTACGGTTAGTCAACCCCCTGCTCTTAGAGCGAGAGGGGGGCCAGGCTTATTTTTACAGAACTAGTTCACGGTCTAGTGGTAGGTCATCACACAGAGGTTTTTCAAGCTAAGAGAGTGAAGGTGTGGCCTCTGCCCGGGTAGGTTCAACCCTTTCTTCTATTTTATCGCTCCTCTTCCTCTTCTTGGGTCTTTGGATCCGTCGGTCCAGTGCCTTAGTTATACCCAGCTTGTCAGTTGAAGGGCGCCGTTCTCTATTCTGGGAGACGTGGCAGTCCCTCTTTCAAGACTCCTGGCTAGTAGATTAGATTCACTTGGTTATGCACCTTCTTCTATCTGTCATCCTCCTCCGCTTTTGCTTATTCCCAAGTGGACTCCAGTTCCTTCCAATCTGGAGAAGTTGGTGGCCCTGGAGGAGGAGTTGGATTTGATGATCGACATGAAAGTCATAGAAGAGGTTAATGTTATGAGCAGGT